>JAKTPC010000098.1:0-27820 GCA_030557395.1 Ambrosiozyma platypodis | reverse complement strand
GAAAAATGGATTCCATGAAAGGTGTTTCAGATTTGTCGAAGAAAGAACAACTGCAACATCGAGTTTGCAACTAGAAGCCGAAGGAAAACAACGAGATGAGATAAAAGTTCATTTGCTCATAACTGATAAAACTGTCAATGAAATCAGAGGCGCTAAATATGCCCAACAAAACCCAAGGGAGGGGGAGGATAAAACTGACTTGTATCATATTGTAGAACATGAACTATTAAAATATTTTGAAGGTTCCCAAATCAAGGTTCCAATTGCCGCTGTTTTAATTTTGGACGCTCACTGGGATAAAGGACAAAACTTGATACTAGGCCATTGTGCTTTTGGTGGTGGTGAGGCCGGTGTGAAGTATTGTGTTTTTGGTTCTCACAGTTTACATTCTTGGCCTGTCTCTTGGGAGGGCATTCAAAAAGCACTAACTGATACTACCAAATTGAATACTGACGAAGTTGTTAATGATAATAACCAGTCTAGCTCTTATTGGGAATGCTTAAATTTTTCATTATGTGGATTTCTGTATGCAATTGGTTGCTCTTTTGATGCTTCTTATGGAGACCATCCAGTAAACTTGAATGCAAAGTTTTTACCAGAAGAAAATTACTGTTTAAGAACGGGTAAAGACAAATGGGTTCTTATTCGGGAAAGTCATGAATCAGGCTGGAGCATTAGGAGATTATGTAAATTTTTATATCATCCTGGATTTGCGTTACCTTCTGATTTTAATGATTTGCAGTTTAAACCTGAAGAATTTAGGGTGAATCAAGGGATGTCGTTACCTTTGCAGGTTGATGGTGGTCCAATCTTCACTACTGTTAACTACAATAGACTACTAGTTACATCAGATAGCGGCATCTATTTTGTTGAATGCTATGATGATAAGGAGTGCGTACTATATTACGAGTACCTTCCAAAGCGCTATTCTCAAAAGACAAGTCCCCAAAAGATAGGTCCTCAAAAGAAAGTTGAATTAAACTACGAAATCATTCAAAGCCAACTTGCTCCCCGATTGAGAGCAAAACCACTTAGGATCGAGGTTTACTGCATGGGGGTCACCATCAAAGGTCGCATTAAGGACTTACAAAAGTATTTAAGAGAACACAGCGTCAGAATACCTGGTTATTCTGGAAACCAAGTTATGAAAAGTGAGCCACTTGGTGGAAATTTTGGTAGTAGCATTATAACCCATTTCCCACCAGACAAAAAGATTATCATGATTCGAACGTATGCTGGTGCATACGTAAATGGAATGCAAGTATTCTTTCATGATGGCTCTCGTATTGATTTCGGTCGTACCAATGGACAGAAGTTTGATTTGATATTAGACTCTGATGACTATATAATTGGTATGAATCTCAACTACGGAGCCTATATTGATGGTATTGAAATTGTCACTAAAAAGACAAAAAGTCCTCATTTTGGTGGTTATGGTGGGACTTTCCGTAAACTAAAAGTTCCTCAGGGCGAAAGGGTCTTAGGGCTATATGGTAAAATTGGGTCAGACAATGAGATTTGGTTGAATCAACTTGGTATTTTTCATGGACCTGTTGACAACTAATTGTTGTCAACTTCACAGTGAGGATATCTATGTATTGAAATCGTGTAAATATATAAATTTGCTGTATATGTATGCCGTGGTAGCAGGCATATGTGCTGCTACAGTAACTCTTTTATCCAGATTAGTCTGGGTAGGCTTCAAATTCTCAGAATGGTGCGCCCCGTCGTAACAAATACGCCATGGCACAGCATAAGACTCTCGAAAGACGCATGGACGGTCGACGCAGCTGCCACGTCGGCAGCCGTGAGCTTATCTGGCTGTTTCACCAGTAGCTGCCCAATGGAGCAGTGTAGCATGTTTGGGTCATAGGTTAAGCCCAGCCTCAGACTCAAATCAGCCACTAGCTCAGCCACATATTGGTCGGCAAGGAGAAAGCAAACGAACAGCTTGGTGTGGTCCTGGTTAGGCAAAAGGCTAAGGCCCTTAAACATAATGTGGCGCGGTAGGTCTGCCCGGTGGGAGTTCGCCTGGAGATGGGAGACCAGGCCTGAGAGCTCTGTTGGTGAAAGGGCAGGGTTGGCTGAAAGAGAGACGTGGAGCTCCCTAGTGGACTGGGTAAGTGGGTCATGCCAGAAGTGGTGGTCCATCTGAAGTTTTGAAGTGTCCATAAGCAGGTTCAATTGCGTCAGGAGCTGGCAGGTATGAAGTCGGAAGGCCTGTATCTGAGATTTAGATGGAACAGTAGAGAGGTAGACGAAGGAGGTTTGCTTCTGATCTTGGCTAAGAGTTTGGGTATGATTACTTTGATGAATTGGAGTTTTAGAGAACTTGAACCCGATTTCTTGAGGAAGACCTCTCGCAATTGCTGGGTTTAACATGATAATTTCAGATTGATCATCCTCTTGCTCTTCCTCTGACCCCGACGAATAGTTCAAATACTCCATAGTTAGATGGTTGTCAAACGTAGTAGCTCGATGTTTAAAAGTAGTTGGATTCTAATCGAATTGATAAAAGCGAAAAAAAACGAGGTTGGAGTTCGAGATGCGGCTCAGCAAGGCGATCTATCAAATCGTATTACGTACGTGTGAACCATTTAGCTATAGGCTTATAGCGTTTAAAATTAAGTAGTTGTCATAATTCAGGGAATGTTTTATACAATACCTATCTTTACATTTATTGTTCTTCTTCATCTTCTTTGGGTGACGACCATTTTGCCCTAGGAAACGAGTCCACCAAACTACTACACCTTTTATCTATTCCAACCACTCGTTTATCCTCTATTCAATTGCTAATGAGCTACTCTCTATAAATAACCACACTTTCATTAATACTTACAATTCAAGCATGTCAATCCCAAGAGACCGGTCTGACATCAGCATTCATACCCCAGACCAGCTTGCTGGGTTGGCCGCCAGAAGTATGGCTTCAGTCATTAATACTACAGATTTTCAAGACAACCTGAACAAACACAGCAAAAACAAGAGCTCGTCAGGTTCCTCAAGTACAAACTCAAACTCAATTCCGGAAGAGGTTAGAAGATCAGAACATTTTATAAGAGATTCACAAAAGTACAGTTTAGGAATATTTACTGAAGATGATGATGGCACTGAAGTTGTTCAAGAAGGTACGAGCACTGCTCAAGAAGCAGCTCTTCATAGATCCTCAGACTCCACCAATCATGAAATACATAAACCTAAAATTGCAAAATTTAGATCTTCTTCCAATGAGAATTTTGTTTTACAGCAACCACCATCAAATAGAGGAAGTGCCCTTTCAATAATATCATCATTCAGCCCACCGCCTGCAATAACGGGAACTACGACCAAGATGTTTACTAGTCCTTTGGAATCCGTTTTTTCCAGAGTGGATTCGATGGACTCAACTACGGGCATGTTAAATGAAAAGTCATTCGTTAAATATAAAGATGTTCATGATCACAAGAATTCACCATATGGTCAATTCGATAATAACTCCAATGATACCCAAAGATCACAGCATAATATAACTACAATTAGTTTAATGTTTCTACTCATTTCTATATTGATCCCACCTCTTTGGATATTTATAGCTGTCGGTTATTTAGATCAAGCTTATGGCAAAATCCCTGTACTGATTAAACTACTGAGTGGGATATGTGCCATAGCTGTGTCGATTCTCGCAATCGTTGTCCTTTCTGTATACTTAAGTAATTAACGTTTAATTTGTACTTTGTTTTGGTTTTTTGTTATATATATTTGTTTGTTTACCTTTACAGTGTAAAGTTCCTCTAATTTAATTCAATTCCTTCTCTGCTTCCGCCCTAAAGAGCGCTCTCGACAAATCAGATACAAAACACTTCCACCCGTACACTCGCCCGTCGGTAAGTCGACCAGTGCGCAGCAGTCCCGTCGACCGACTTGCAAGGTCCACCTCGATTCGATCTACTTACACTCTTGTTCACTGTTATCTTTGGCCTTAGTCCTGTGATCCTGTTCAACTCTTCTAAGCACCATCTGAGGTACTCCTACTGTCTCCCACAGAACACGGGCTTACAATTACTACTTATATTGCAATTCTATAAGACTGCTATCTGGTTGAGATCAATTCCCCCCTTTACCAGTTTCTCCCCAGACTTTCTCTTCCCCAACTTTTGCCACCATACTTTATATCCCGCAGTCTGCCGTTCCTGTAATACATCATGGGTAACACTCCTACTAAAGAAGTCAGATCAACTACTTTTGGAAGAGACTTTGTCCCTTCGAATGTTAATAAAAAGAAAAAAGATAGATTTAAGAAGAAAGAAGATCATTTGTTAAATCTTTTGGTCAAGCATGAGGAAAACGTTGATGGTGGGTTTTTAGCCCCTTACGGTAACTACAATTACAGTTTAACGTATAAATCATCTATAGTTAAAAATCTTATTCTTGAAAGAAAATTGTCTCCTTTTTATACTCCTTTAGAGGAATTTAATCCGAATTGGACTGACGAGGAACTACTAGATAAGCTTTGGAAATTGAATTTGCATGCTGAGATAACAGTTGAGGACTTTGAAAACATGGAAGAGGACGAGGAAGAAGATCCGGATGACCACAAGATATATCAATCGATGAATTCAATTAAACGAAGAGAAAACAAGCAGTTTAAGAAGAATTTCAAAAAGAAAATGATTGTTATGCAAAATGAAGAGAATACGAGATTTCAAAAAGAGAAGAGAGTTCAACGAAGTGGAATTAAAACTTATCCATATCTTCCATCCGATGATTTATTATTATATTTATATAGGGATGCTGAAGAATGTCCAATTTGTTTTCTATATTTCCCTAAAAATTTAAATGTCTCTCGATGCTGTGATCAACCTATATGTACTGAATGCTTTGTTCAGTTAAAGAGATTAGATCCACACCCTCCTCATGATGAAGATGCTGCCCCAGGCATTGATAATGATAATAATAATAATGGCGATTCACCGAAGCAGCAAGATTTAATAAGTGAACCTGTTAAATGCCCATTTTGTGCCATGTCTGATTTTGGCGTTACTTACAAATCACCTCCATTAAAGATAGGTCGAGGAGGAATACCGCTCAGTGACTATAAATCATCGCCGAATACTGCCTCTAGCACTCATAGTGGTAGTACTGTTTCAAGAAAAAGAAGAGATTCACTGTTACCAAATGCTCCAGGTGTCGTTACTGTTGATCAAATAAGACCGGATTGGGAGCAAAGATTGATCAGTGCTAGAGCCAAATTGGCTAGACGCTCTGCAGCTGCTACTGCGTTACATGCTTCATCCCTGATAGTTGCCGATAGAAGTAGTTTTTCTAATGAAGATACGGCTCCAGCTCGCCGTGCAAGTTCAACACCGACAATAACTACCAGAAAATCTTCAACCAGTAGAATGGCAAATGTCACACAACTTAGTTTAGAAGAAAGAATGATTGAAGAAGCATTAAGATTATCATTAATAGATGAGGAAGAGAGACAGTTAAAAGAGAAGGAGAAGGATAGAGAAAAGCTAAAAAAGACGAAGCAAAAGAGTTGACTGAGGTAGATGTTGTATCCCGGCCTCAGTTCAGTTTGAAGTGACTGTTTTATTTACTATTAATGTAATTCCTTAAGAAGTATATATATATGGCCTAATAAATACAAATGAATGAATTAAGTTGGCGGAACTTAAAAAAAGAAGACAGTCGTGCGCGCGCCCAAAAAATTTTACAAAATGCCTTAAGCTCATTAGTGGTCACACTGTAAATTCTTTACTTTCTTCCCTTGGCCACACTCCAACAACAAGTGACAGCCTACCACCCACCTTCCCCGAACACCATATCCATGCTCCCTCAGGAATCAACCAAAATGGAGAATAACTCGATATGGGACATCTATTTTAATGCGAAAAACCTGCTCCCTCTTTATCCAAGAATACAGAACAGAAGCGTCCGAGAAGAGTCAAAAAAGATTCAGAACGATAGGAAGTATAAGAAAGAAATTCTGGAACATCTTAGCTCTAAATCAAAAATCACTGCAACTTTTGAGATGGGCACCGGAGAAGATGATATTCTGACCCCTTTCACCAACTCAAACTCTTCAGCTTCTCCAAATTTCTTGAATTCATTGAAAAACTCTGCGAATTCAAGCCTCATTACACCTCCAAGTGATACTATTACAACTTCTTCTTCTGGCTCTAATTCAAGCAACTCAGCTAATAACAACAATGCAAGTGTAACACCTGTTTCTGTTTGTTCGGATAGTCCAAATAGTACTGCTGGTAACAACAGCAAGCCTAATAATATGTGTGGTGACTTACAATTAAATATTTCTGACTTGCTGGATTTATCAAATGACAAATTTTTAACTACGGAGTGTGACTTTGAATATCTAAGAAAACTGCATAACGAAAAAAACAAAGAGAAAATGAACCCCTCATCGGAAAATGAACAAGAATCTAGAAAATCGAATTCAAGTACCCCAGTTTCTATTCAAACGATACAGCATTCAGACCCAGTTGAAATTACCCAGGGCGAACCACAATCACAGCCTTCAATGCAAAAAGAATCACCACAAGATCATCAACCGCAAAAATCAGGTTTATCAGCTTCTGCTCCTGTTAAATCATCTGTACCTGCAAAACCCATTTCCAAATGTACAAATTGTGGCACTACTAAAACCCCTCTTTGGAGAAGAGATTCTCAAGGTAACACCCTTTGTAATGCGTGTGGTTTATTCCAAAAATTGCATGGTACTATGAGACCTTTATCTTTGAAAACTGACGTTATTAAGAAGAGAAATTCAAAGAGACAAAGCAGTTCCAGCGGTAGTTCGTCAAATCAATTACTTACTGTTCCTTTACAATTTAGACAACCTCAATTTCAACAAATGGTCAGTACGAATAACTCATATTTTCCACAAAGCTTTCCAAGCAGTCATACTTCTATTGCTCCAAGACCTAAGAACGTTCCTATTTTGCCTAAACCATTGAAAACTTCTAATCCAAACACTCCCCTAGCCTCAACTCCATCGACCCCAATAGGTTCATCTCCAGTGAACCAACATTATTTCAGTTCAACTTCGCAGCCTCAAGATATCCCGCAAACTAAAAGAAGAAAATCTAGATTGAATTTATCCAGTAATTTTTCTCAACCTTCATCTCCGATGGCTACAATGACGGGTAATAATTTCAGTTCACCAAATGCTCATTCTCCAATGTTTTCTATTCCTTCACCTGCAGCAAATCCATCGATAAATCAGAGACAAGGGTCATTCTCTTCAATGTCTTCTTACAACTTGTATCAAGATCTTAACAGCAAGAGAGGCCTTTCTTTCTCTGCATCAAATACTTCACAATTATCATCATCTCAACCGAGTTCATTCATCCCTTTCTCACAACAACAACAACAACAGCAGCAGCAACAACAGCAACCACAATTCAATGGTAATGGCATGTCACCATCTGCTCTTCCAAACAATAACTTCATGCATAGACAATCATATCCTCAACACCCTCAACCTAGAATGTCTAATTTAAGTAATGGTGTGATAAAATCATCAAAATTATCTTCTTCGGGTGCTCAAACTAACAATAAAAGTCCAGGTGCCACTGAAGCTTCTACTAGCACATCCACTAATCACAATGATGTGAATATGGATGATTTGGATTGGTTAAAGTTTGATGTTTAAAAGTACCCATAACAACTTTTTTAAATGCTTATTTTATTCATTCTTATAATGCGCTATTGAAATATTTATTAACAGTTTTGGTTTTCTTACGGATTTGGTTGAAGCTTTCTTTGTTTGGTTTATACGTACGTTTTTGGAGGATTTGAGTATTTTTTTATTTTGTTGAAAAAAAACACATTAAAAAATATTAAAAATTTGCTGTTATTTATTTGTTTTTGAACATTTTGCATATATCACAACATCTCAAAAGGACTTTCTTCATATGTCTTTCTTATTTCGTTCTTTTCTTTGATGCTCATAAAAATGAAGGTTACTCTAATTTTAACTATAGCCTTCAATATAAACTTTTTAATTTTTTAATTTGCTTTGTTTTCTTATTTTTTTTTATGTGATTTACTAATTTCATTTGTTTCCATAGTTTTCTTTTTCAATTTTCTTTATAAAAAATCTGGCCTTTTTATTTTTATTATTATTATTGTTAATTTTTTTGTTCAATGTTTCTTTTCTTGTTCGTTAATCTGTCTTTATTTTACTTTATATAGTGTGCTATATTTCACGTTACAGAAGTCTCTCCTTTATTTTTCCTGCCTTTCTACATCCCATACCCTTCTCTTTACCTCTCTTATATATGACTCTTTTGAATTTAATTTAATACAATGATTTGGGAATTTTCAGTTGTTGTATTGACTAATTTAACTGAACGCGACACGTAAAAACGAGATGATCCATCCAGGAAATGGAAAATAAACAATCAACCAAAAATTCAATATTATAAACCGAATTCACCTAATCAGGCAGAGGTAACAGGCAAAGGTACTACCATGTCATCAGATTCTGACAACAATTTTTCTGATGATGAAGAGGATATAAATATCCTACTTTCAGACATCAAATCCATCAAAAAACAACAGGCCCAGACCAGCGCCGTCAACAAATCGTTCACAACCTTGAGGACCGGCCAATCCAGAATAGCAAGCTCAGGAGAGTTACGAATGAATGGATCAGATATAGAATACGAAGAGATTAGAGAAACAAATGTATCGTTCAGCGCCACTCACCATGATATCAATCGTCAAAACACCGGTACTTATATATACCCTACAAATTACGAAATTAGAGATTATCAATTTGATATAGTATCGAAATCACTATTTCAAAATTTATTATGTTCATTGCCCACAGGTCTAGGTAAAACGTTGATTGCCTCTACCGTGATGTTAAATTTCTACAGATGGACTAGAAATTCCAAAATTATTTTCATGGCTCCAACCAAACCATTAGTTGCACAACAAATTAAAGCGTTCATTGGAATCACAGGTGTTTCAACTGATGATATTGCAATTTTGTTAGATAAAACTAAACGAAATAGAGCTGAGATTTGGAACAATAAACGAATTTTCTTCACTACTCCTCAAGTTGTCGATAATGATTTAAAAAATGGGTTGGTTGATCCAAAGTTAATAGTATGTTTAATCATTGATGAAGCACACAGGGCTAGAGGTAATTATGCTTATGTTAATGTTGCTCAATATATACTAAAATTTAATACTAGTTTTAGAGTACTAGCTTTAACTGCAACCCCTGGTTCTACCATTGAAGCGATCCAAGAAATTATTAATAGTTTAAATATTTCAAAAATTGAAATGCGAACCGAAGATAATAGTGATATTAAAAAATACATTAAACAGAAGGAAATTGTGAAATTTGATTGTGAAACTAATTCGGAAGTTGAAGGAATTGTAAATCTTATTTCAGAAGCTATTCTGCCTCAGTTAAAATTAGCAAATTCCAGTGGTATTTATGATATTACAGATCCTGTGAAAATCAATCATTTTAGAGCAATGGAACAATCACAACGAGTTATAAAAAATCCGACCCTTCCTGAAGGAATTAAATGGACTTATTATTATAGATTACAACTACTTGGTACTGTTGGTCAATTTTTAAGACGAATAAACATTTATGGAATTAAAACGTTCTATGCTTATTTTGTTGAAAAATTTAAAGAATTTACAACTAAATACGAGAATAAGAAATCAACCAACAAGATTGCAGCTTCATTTTATTATGATGAGCATATTAAAACCATGAAAAAAGATGTTGAGAAATTAATAGCTGACGATGATGCTAAAGCTTCAAGAGGTGAATCGATTAAAGGTATGTTTTCTCATACCAAGTTGAATTATTTAGTTGAAGAATTGATGGATTTCTTTAAGGTTCATGATGGTAATTCCTCTGTTATTATTTTTACAGAATTTAGAGAAAATGCACTGGAAATCGTTAAATGTATTGAATCTGCTAATCTTTATTATAAATCACCAGACACATTAAGACCTCATATCTTTATTGGTCAAGCTAAAGAGAAAGAGAAATTTGACGAGCAGAAATTTTTAAGTAAAGGAAAAAAAAAGAAGAAGAAAGGGGCAGAAGCCTCTACTAACGATCTAACCCCTAGAAATACCAATGAACATGCTAGTACTTCAGAAATGGCACAATTAAAAGGTATGAATCAAAGTCTTCAGAAACAATTGATTGAAGAATTTAAACAAGGTAAATTCAATATTTTAGTTGCTACATCTATTGGTGAAGAAGGTTTGGATATTGGTGAAGTTGATTTAATTGTTTGTTTCGACTCGACTTCATCTCCTATTAAAAATGTTCAAAGAATGGGTAGAACAGGGAGAAAAAGAGATGGTAAAGTCATCTTACTGTTTTCATCTAATGAAAGAGATAAATTTGATAAAGCGATGGATAATTATCAATTCATTCAAAATCAACTACGTTCGAGTAACGACTTCACATTGATTAAAAGTGATAGAATATTACCTACTGATTGCAATCCGAAAGTTGAATACAAGAAAATTATTATTCCTGAAAAAAGTTTGGCTCTATTAGAGAACAAAAATGAGAGTTCAGATGCTTTCTTAAAACTTATGTCTAAAGTGACAACTGGTAAAAAGGGTGCCTCTAAAAAAGCAACAACAGCAAAAGGTAAGAAAACTCAAAGAAAATTTAATATGCCTGATAATGTGGAAACTGGATTTAGAAAAGTCAGTCAAATGGTTAAAGTAAAAGGTACTGATAGACCTCTTTCAGAAAAAACTGAAAACAGAAAAAGAAAACCAACTGATTTTGGTGATACATCTGAAGAGGAACTAAAAAAAAGTGTTTCAGAGAAAGCACCAGTCAAACTAGGTGATACCATTTCATTTGATGATTCTGATTCTGATGAAGAAGAGCAGAAAGATATTTTCAGTCAAACTTTAAGTAAAGGCGGTAATAATACCTCCCATATTAGTAAGAAACACAGGACTTTGAGAATAATAGATTCAGAAAATGATGCTGAACATGATATATCTTTAACTAGAATCAAGAATGGCAATAAAAGTAAATACTGCAAAGCTAGTTTGAGGACAGACTCAATTGAAGTAATTGGAAGTGGAACTTCTTCTTTGATCATCGATAATGAGATTCATAGGGTTAAGCCCTATCCATCTATAATGAACATTGATGATGAAGACATCAGCTGGTCCGAAGATGATAATGATAACGGAGCTCCAAATAAGGTCACCAATAGCATATCTCCAAATAATAAGCCGGATTCTGAAAATAATGATGGCAATGATTTATCATTAATTGGATTCGGACAAGTGGCTGATTCACCGATTAATAAAGGATCAATAAATAATTCAAAAAGTTTAAAATCACAGAATGGAAACACCATTTCAATAAGCAAAAGTAATGTTCAAATGCTTTATTCTCATGATGAAGATGAATTCAGTGACGAAGATCTATCTCTTCTTTTTAATTCTAAAGATAAGTCTAACAGAAATACCGATGTTTCCTCCAGTCCAAAAGGTGCCAGTAACATTCAAAATCCCGGTGGATTCATTGGGTCTGATAGAGAAACTGTAACCATTGATGATGACTTTGAAACTATTAAAACTGATAATAGACCTTCACATTCAAAGGACTATCAAAATGAAGGACAAGCTAAACATGTTCATTTGAAAGAGAAATCAAAAGTCAATAAATTGCTTGATTTTGAAAGTGAGCTAGAAAATTCTGATGATGAAATTAGTAGTATTGAACCTTTGGTGTTTTTCCATAAAAACCAAGATTCTAAGAAGGAATTGGATTACTGTTATTCAACCCCACAGCAAAGACCTTCTATTAGAAGTACTCCAGTTATTAGCCTAATAACTCCAAAAGGGCGAACTTTGGGGGTAGCTAAGAGAAAGTTGCACAATACAGCTTATTTAATAAGACAAAGAAATAAAATCGCAAGGGATCCCAATCCCAACGCTATCATTTCATCCTATTCTCCAATGAAGAATGACCAATGTATGGCTACTTCTACTCCAGATACTAGCTATCCTAACAAGTTTAATTCAATTGATTCTAGTTCTATGGTTAATACATCAGCTCTTGGATCTGTTACTAAAGACCGAAAAACTGATATGGATAAATACTTTGATATTTCCTTCAGTGATGATTCTGATGATTCTGATGATATTAAGAATGCTAAAGAGAAGCAACCATCTGAAATTTTATCAAATTCCCCAAAGCTTTTTAAGTCCAAATTCAACAGAAATGATGGCATTTTATCCTTGGAGCAATTCAGGAAACTCAAATCGAAACTAATAAACGGTGGAGCTGGTTCTGGAGGAGCTGAAGAGAGATTAAATGGATTTGAAGAGGTCGATTTTCATACCCTTGATAATCCAACTTATGGTATTATGACCAGGCAAAAGAGTAAGGAAGTTGGACATTCTTTTGAAACTACTAAACTGTTCAAGTACTGTGATTATGTTGAATATAAAGGTGGGAAAAATCTTGAAGTTATTATTAAAGCCAAAGATGGTATCGATCACATATTGTTTGATGATGATGATAAATTGAAAAACTTTATTGTTGATGATGATTAAGGTGGGTTTTCTACTTTCTTTTTACTTTAGGTAACAAGCTGCTTCTAATGATCATTTTTCTTTACTGCTTTTTTACTATTTTTTTCTACGTTTTAGATGTTTCATAAATAGGTAAAAATGCAAGTTTTATGTTTAATACAAAGTGTTATACAAAGTAATACAAATTAATAAGTAGTAAAGGTTGAAGCTGAAACCTGAAAAGTGGTAGCTGGTGCAAAATAATATAGTTGAACGCAAACTCATGCTCTCATGGGAACTGTTGAATGATCATACTCCCCAGATCAATCTTCTTTGAATATGCTTTAGAGGATTTTTTAACGTATTTTGACTTTTTTCTTTCTTCTAAAGGTGGTAATCTTGGTCTTCCTCTTTTTCTTTTCACAACACTATTAAAGGAAGGTGTTTGTTGAAATTGATCTGCGGATTTTGGAAAACTTTTCTGAGTAGCAATTTTATTTGTAAATGATGAATTTTCGTGATTAATAGAAGAATTATGACTCATTAAATAAACATTTTTAGCTAGTGGGGATGAAATGACTGCGCTAGGGGTAACGGAAATGTCAGCAATAGTTGAAGAATTAGGGACTGGATGTTTTCTAGGTCTGCCTCTTCTCCTTTTCAGAGTTGGTTGAAGTTTTGGGATTTCTTGTTTTTGAGACTCAGCAAAAACAACTGGACTTGGGATGGAACTTTTATAAGTTCTCGTATCTGGAGAGTTAGAGTGTTCATCAAAATCCGAAGGGGATGAGGAAGAAGAATCGTCTTCCACCACACTAGTGTGCCCTGGATTTGAGAAGACAGATCTAGTATTTTTTAATTTAGTCTTTTGTGATTTCTCCAGTTCTCCCAACACTTCAATTTCTATATAAGTTCTTCGCTTGTTCAGACTCAAACTGGTGTAAGGCAGGATGTCAGATGTTGAAACAACTTCATTATTATTAATGTCTAAATTTGCTTGAGAGATAGGTCCATGATGATGGTGATGTTGGATAATAGGTTGAGGTAGTAGTACAGCTGGATCAGTGTCAGGCTTCAGCACAATTTCGATGTTTGGTATTGGTTGAGGAACATTTGGAGGAAGCACTACACTGGGAAGTTTCATTTGGGGCATATTCTAAAAAGTTCCGAGAATGTTAGTAACAGGTTGAGTAACTGAGTATAAGGTCTATAAAATCTAAATAATGGGAATATAAACCAAAAAGACATACCGTAAAATTCATGACCACTTATTGAGATATGTATACAAAGTGTAGAATCCCAAGGGGTATTTATTAAAGAAAGGCCATTTTTTTGATTTTTTTTTGATTTGATTTTTTTTGATTTGATTTTTTTTGATTTTTTTTTTGATTTTTTTTTTGATTTGATTTTTTTAATTCTTTTTTTAATTTTTCTTGTGGGGCACATCGGCTACGTGGCTTTGTGGCTAAAAAAATGATCTCTGTGTCATATTGATCCTGGTGATATCATATCGATCTTCTGATTTCCTCAAAACATATTCAACTAGAGTAGAGGTCCTTAAGCTTACAGTAGTGACAAATCTTGCTTTAGAAAGATTTGGAGATATATAGAATCAAGGAAAAATGTTATGTACTATTTTTTTTGACACCAAGCACCTGTATGCACACCCCAATTGAGGGCTGCCAGGTCCTTCCTGCACATAGGGTAGTTGAAGAAAGAAAATAACAAAACATGTAAATCAATTGGATTGGAATCAATTGGATTGGAATCGATTAAATTGGAATCAAATAATTCTTCTATCACTTGGTAGAATGAATCCAGCTATCAAGTACCAAAGTAAGGCGGGCAAACCTTCCTAAAACGGGAGGTTGATACGGCGGACCCGGTGCTTTGATATGCCTGCTTGTGTAAGAAAGTTCCGTTGAGAAAATACTACTCTCGAAATATAAAGTCCAATTGTCCCCACAAGTTTGTTCCACTTCTCATCAATCTTTCATATTACCACATTGATAACAGATACACCTAATAATTAAGCTTATTAGCCATGTCTCCAGTCAATTACCCAGAAGAGTTCGCAGGTTTTGCTGTCCTAGACACCGAGGAATGGAACAAACCAAAATACATCAATTTCAAGCCAAAGCAATTTGATGATTATGACATTGATATCGAAATTGAATGTTGTGGATTATGTGGTTCAGATATCATGACAGCTAGGGGTGGTGAAGGCTGGGGTAAAATTACTTTACCACAAATTGTTGGTCATGAAATTATTGGTAAGGTTGTCAAGGTTGGTCCAAAAGTCACCTTACATAAATTAGGTGACAGAGTTGGTTTAGGTGCTCAAGCATTCTGCTGTTTAGAGTGTAATAGATGTAAGAATCACGATGAACAGTACTGCCCCAAAGGTGTTACCACTTACGATGGTGTCTATGCTGATGGTTACGTGTCTCAAGGTGGTTATGCTTCTCACGTTAGAGCTCATGAATACATGTGCTTCTCTATTCCAGAAGAAATTAAATCTACTGAAGCTGCTTCCTTATGTTGCGCTGGTTTAACTGTTTACTCTCCTCTCGTTAGATATATTCCAAAGTTACCAAACGGTCAAGTGCCAAAGGTTGCAATCTTGGGCTTGGGTGGTTTAGGCCATTTGGCTGTTCAAATTACAAAAGCTTTAGGTGCTGACTGTTACGTTTTCTCTAGAACTGATTCGAAAAAAGATCAAGCTTCAACTTTAGGTGCCAAAGGTTTTATCACTACTGGTACTAAAGGCTGGGAAAAACCTTACTTTGATCAATTTGATGTTATCTTGAATTGCGCTATTGGTCTCTCTGGCTTAGATATTGATGCTTTCTTATCAATTCTAAAAGTTCAAGGTAGATTTGTTTCTGTTGGTTTACCAGCAGTTGAAGAAAAATATAATGTTTCTCCATTCACTTTCTTTTCCAACGGTGCCTCCTTATGCTCCTCTGCATTAGGTTCAAGAGAAGAAGCAATTGATTTATTCAATTTATCTGTTAAGCACAACATTAGACCATGGGTTGAAGAGGTTCCAATTTCCGAAGAAGGTTGTAACGTTGCTTTAACCAGGGCTTGGAATGGTGATGTCAGATATAGATTTGTCTTTACAGAATTCGACAAGGCATTTGGAACCAGTAAACAAGCTAGTAAAGCTTGATAAAGTCTCATCCCTTTCATTCTTTCTATACATGGAAGCTTGTATAATTTACAAAAACAATATTATTGACTCAATACTTAAATTAAACAGCTCATTAAATAGTAACAAAATAACTATGATCTCTTGGCCCAAGGAGCGCCTGTAACTGATGCATTGTTTTGGCTCCACGGTGCAGTTGTAGGGGTATTTGAAGTAGTTGCATTGCTGGCCCATGGTGCAGCTGTAATTTCATTATTGTTACCCCAAGAAGCTTTAGTTGTAGCCTGAGTGTTATTTGTTTTTCTTCTCCCATTAGAAGATTGGTCGGTACCCTTTCTCAACCCTGATGTAACCGTTCGTCTATTATCAATCAATTTGGCTAATTCAGATTCTCTTTTTTGATACAACGAGTTCATAGCTACTTCAGCCTCACTACGATGATGAGTTTCAACAGTCTCATTTTTAACTAATTCATTATCAGGAATAGATTCTGGTAAAGGTTCATTAGTTTCGTTATTAATCCATGGAAATAAAACGTTTCCGAAATAAAAGTGCTGAACAACTGGAAATTTAGATAGAACTTCACCGTAATACATTTTAATCATACCTTTTGCAATTTTTTCCCAACCTTTCGTAGTACATATATCGTACAATAAAGGTGAATGTTCGTAAAAAAATCCCGTTTTAACTTTCTTGATAAATGCAATTCCATTATAGAATAAATTTTTTGAACGTTGTTTCATCAAAGTACTGGAATCAAACACAGAAGAAGGACTGAGACCAATTCTATGATTTAATACTTTAGCATTTTTGCTGCCTTCTGAATCTATATTTGCAAAATCAACTAATTGTGCAGCGCCTAAGATGTAAATGAAATGGAAGTGATCATCCAAACCCCAAACTCCATGAGACCCAGCTGGTTCTAGAGTATAAGTCAAAATTAACCTTTTTATCAAATCATAATATTTGCTAAACACTATCAAATACTCTGTACCTGAAACTGTATCCATATCCCAAACTTGACACATTAACAAACTTGAAATGAATGCAACAAATGATAATTCGTGACCAGTACCAAAGTCCAACCTTTCCCTAGAACCAAACGCACCAAGAAAATAATATTTTACCTCTTTTATGAATCCATCATACTGAGAACTTATCTTTGACTTAAAGAATGGTTGTATCTCCTTATCAAGAAAGCCATCGATCTTGGACGTTAGTTTATCATGCCAATCACGGCACGCCATATTACCATATCTTCTTTGACCTACGAAGGGTGGGGTATCATTCAATAGTTCTTCCAAATTCATAAGTAAATTAAGAACTGCTTGAACCGGAGGAGCGATTTCTTTAACTTCCTCTGAGGGCGGAGTTAATATATCTATCAAGTTGCTGTTGTTTTTAGTGGTCGTATGTGTCTGGTTTATTCTGGGCTTGTTTTCAAAATCAACTAACTTATCATTAAGTATTCCGTTAGGAACAGTTTTCAAACTAACCTTTGAACATATCAAATATAACGTAGTCTGAATTCTCTGTATTGTAATTGAATTTTGGAATGACTTCACGTCTTTTGATCCGTATATCTTTTTAGTAGGAGATGCCCAAGTTAGAGGCTGGTTCAAATCGAGAAAAGGAAGCAGCATATGCTGTGATTCTAAAGACATGATGTGATAGCATGTACCTGGAGTATGAGCCCTTTTAACATGTATGGAAGGTAGATTATTTAAAACACGTACATAAATCGGTCTAGCAAGACCTTAGCCTTAGTGAAAGCAATGCTTATGTGGCAATTGAAAGGCGCATGATGTAAGTGGCGCATATAGAAGTTTTTTCGCTATTAGGTAAACAAACGACTTCGAATCAAATCGAATCGAATTAAATATTGCCTTCAGTCAGCAAACCTGCTCTGGAAAACACTATATCTCTCATCAATATCACAGTCTCCAATTAATGTCATATCATTGGTCTACAACGCCTTATGTGCGTCTTTATGAAAGTATTCAAGCCGGAACGGAAGACCAACTGTTTCAAATTAGTGAATTGAAACTTGATCTCTCCAACTTACTCCTGCATCCTAGCAAAAATGATGAAAGCAGAAAGAAAGTTGAATCTGGTAAAGTTAAATTTGACGATGGTCTAGAATATGAATTGAATGAACAGTTCAAATTAGATGCCATCAAATTATCTGATGACTTACAATTAGACGAACTGGTTTCTGCTCAGTTGTTACATTTCGTTTCCATTAATGAGTTTAAGGATATAGGTATAAGTTCAATAGATTCAGCCAAAGCAGCATACTACACTAGAAGACAGTATATTTTACAAATTGTTACATATTATGTTTGTACCGCTTCTCCTTTTTCAAAGAATTTAGTTGATTCAAATGATTATTTATCTAAGGTTCTCCTAGAAAGTTTTAAATCAATCGAATCAGAATTGGACTTTATCAAGCAACTAATTGAAAAGGCCAAAATATTAAATTCACACAACAACTTAAACTTTATTAAATCTGTTGATTATAGAAGAGATTCGTTATTCAAAGAATATCAGCTGTTAGGTGAATTACTATCTGGTTATGTTGCCCAAAACTCTTTGAAACTCAATGAATTTAATGAGATATTGAATCACTTCACTTCTTTTGAGCCTGATGATATTTTTATTATTCCATATATACCTTCAATGTTTCATTATCTTTCTGATCTCCAATTGTTACCTGAATCAGACGTTAAATCCTTACACAAGCAATTCATGAATGATATTGGTGATTCAGATAAATTAGCCGATAAACCTGTTAAAGCACTTTTGATTCTTGTCTTTTTAACAAATTTTATTGAATGGTGCAAGATTGACGATAAAAGAACTAAAGAGTATGAATTTTCAGCCAATGTTGATGACCCGATGAGAAAAACATTTACGCTTGGTTCTTTGGAACAATTCATGTCACTTGCATGTGATACTTCATTAGTGAATAGTTCGATTGATAGCAGAATACAACTTTTTTACGATTATAGACCGTTTCTTCAACAACATATTCCACGAATGACAGCAAACAGATTATTGGATGTGGATGAAATTGCTACTGGTGAATTAAAACGTACTTTACAGCAGCAAAGACTGAACGGTGCCACTGTGGATGAAAATCAATTTCAAAAAATATATAGTTCTTCCAAACCTATTTCTTTAGAAAGTCATTTTGTTGAGTTTTGTGCCCCTATTTTGAGTTCATTTGTTCATTCTTTTATCCTGAATGCTGCTTTTATTTTAACTTATTTAAGAGACATGGAAGAGGATTTTCTATTGTCTGGCGAAGAGTTTGACTTGGAGTTATTGGCTGAGAATGCTGAATTAGAAAGATTTTATTTGGCTATGTTTTACTTATATGCCTCAAGAGAAGAGTTGGCTTCGGAATTCTGGGCTGATAAGACTTCAACATCGTATGGATTTCTTCAATGGGCCTCAAGATGCAATTCACCTTTAATAATTTCCACTTTCTGCTTGGTTTTATCTGCACTTGCTACCGGTGATAAAAATTCGATACACACTTTCAATTTCTTACAAATTACAAATACCTCTAATGAACAACAACATTCAGATTCTTCTTCGTTGATCAACAAGTATTCATCTGTAAGCTGGTCTACTATATATTCTTCTTTGAATTATTATAATACCGTTCTATCCTCAAAACCTGAAATTTCTAAAGTTGATCTATTAACTGTGTCTGCGCCATTCCAATTAAACAATTCTGAAGAATCTCCCATTCCTGAATTGGGAGAGGATTCTATTATTTTCATTTCAGGATTTTTTCAAGTCATTTCTGAAGTTGCTAGAAATAGTTCGAAGGCTAAAAATGAACTACTCAAAAGTGATAACTATGAATTATTAACTATTTTAACAGATTTTCTAAAAAATTCCACTTCTTTAGGAGGTCAGGCTCTGATTGTTTTGAGTTCTTTGATTAATGATGATTATGGTGATAGAAAAAAGGTATGGACAATAATAGATGATTGGATTTTTGGTCAAGCTTTTGGTAAAAGAACTGTTAATACCCCTCTCAAGGATGTATTCCGTTTGTTGTTGAGGTCATTCTCAGAAATTAATGGGTTTGCTTGTTTGCTTTCTGAACTATTAAAACCAACGGATGATTCTGCAAAGCCATTCGATCCTATTGATACACCCTATCCAATTGATTTAGGCTCAAGAACCAGGAAGCAAGGTATATGGATTTACTTAGAATATCTCTCAGTTGAAGTATTTGTCAAAGCAAATTCTAATGATATTCCACAGGATCAGAAAACTTCTTTAATATTAACAATATTGACACTTTGGGAAAGGTCCTTACAGCATTTAGATGCAAATTTGGTTATAAATGCAACTGCTTGTAAATTAAAAGATTTAGATAATATCACGGCAAATAAAAGTATTATTAAGTACTTGCAGTCAAACCCAGGTTCTGCTATCATGAATTTTATGTATGTCCCTGGTGTTCATGGTGCTCTTTTTCAAATTGCTTCTCTTGGAATTGATAAACTGAATGAATTGTCTACAGGTTCCAAAGATTCTATTATTGTTACTAAATCGTTGGATGTAATTGAAATGGTTTTAGAAAGAGAAAAGTTTTATGTTGACGAATTGTTATCTATTATTGTTCTCCCAGATAATCCATTTTACATGCCTTATGATGTTGGCACTTCTGGTTTTTCGTCCTTTTTTGATACATTATTACTACACCTTCCATTTGTTGCTCACATTTCCCTTTATGTTGGTTCATCTAATTTGCAACTAGCTCATGTTTCGCTTAAGATATTTACTAGGATTATCAATTCACCCACCTTTAACGGTGCTCAATCCAGTTTGGATAATAATTTGTTAAGTAAGAATAGGCTATTAACTATGTTAGAAACTGTCGACGAGTCTACAAGAATTAGATATGCATTTATAGATCAATTTGAATCTCCAATTTGGGAACCAGAATCTATCGGTATTAAAATTGAATTATTGCAGATGCTTATCAATACATTAAATAAGGCTAACTTTAATTCAAGTATTGCACATTTCTTATTAGGGTATGATACAAAAAAAAAGACTTTCGGAAGAGAAAATGAAGAAGGCACTATCAACTCATCTAGATCTTTATTAATGACGCTTGTTTCTGTCTTACTGGATACTTTAAATGGTCTTTGTGATAGCCCAAATATACCTTATGCCCCAGTTAAAATATGTGCTTTGATTCTTCAACTTTTGCTAAAACTGTGTAAATCATCTTTTGCTGGCTCAGAATTAATGAAACGTCTTAGAGATTCCAATTTATTTATGTTCTTGTTGAAATCGTCAAAAAAGGTTTATGTTGATGCTACCTATTGGAACGGAAAAAAGTTTGTTGCTGATTTTTCAACTACTAATACATTTTCAACTGTTGGTGAAAGTGCTTTAACATTGATTGACTTCATAAGTTATAGAAATTTAATGCTACAAATGATAGCGTTGGAGCTTCATACAGGGTCACGTACTGGTTCAATTTCTTTAATTGAAAAATATTTTGAAAGTTTAGCAAGTACTAATGATTACGTTAGTGGTGCTCCTAAAGTTTTAGAGTTGTTAGATGTTTTAGAATTTATGCCCAAAAATATGATTGAAAAAGCTGATCAACTGTTTTCAAATTTTGATTTTGAATATATTTTACAAAGAATCGATGTTAAAACAGAACCCTCAATCGATCAAAATAACAATTCTCCTTTTGTCATGACTGTTGTTGATGATCTGGCCGCTTTGTTTGGGAAAGAGTCGCAAGCTATTGGTCTTCTGCGTGCTTCTGAGTCATCTGATAATTCTGTTCTTTTCAATGCTGAAAAGATTAACCTAAAGAAAATATTAACCAACACCATTACTTTTGATACTCTCAAGAGTTCTTACTTCCAACTTTTGCATTCATGGGTTATCTTGGTTCAAATACTTGTTGCTGATGGTACTCTCAATGCTGCCGAAAGAACAAACTTTATCTTAGAAGTTTTCCAATATGTTATTCCCAAAATTAATGATTTCATCAAGACGGATGTTTCATGTGCTGAAGATTTAATTTCTCTATGTGTTTCTCTTTTCCATATTTACGAAAAAGATAGAGCATCCATGTTTACTACAGCTAAAGAACAAGAAACCAGTGCTTCATTAGATTCCACTAGATTATTTCCATTATTTGCTGCTTGTGTAATGGGTATTGTTTCCCCTCAATCTACTCCTTCAATCAGATCTGATCTATATGTTCTTGCTAATAGTTATATTCAACAAGCTATGATTAATAGAGGCGTTGTTACGGATTTGATGATTTATGTTCGTTCGATGGATCAAATTTTACTTGGGGTGATTTGTAATGATTCTTTAGTTGGTGATGGTCCATGTAGGATAACGGCTTTAATTTTCCTAGAATCTTTATTGAAAGTAATGTCATTATTACAAGGTGCTAACTCTGAAGGAAATTTCATGTTAGATGTTATGTGCAAAAGTAATTACTTATTGCAGTTGGTTCAAAAGTTGAAGTCTGCAGATGAGATGTTCAGAATATGTCTTGATGGGGGTAAGAAGGGGGTTACATTGCAATCACTTCTCTATGAATTAACTGCTTTCAAGACTTGTATTTACTTCTTAGTGAGATTAGGTCAAGCAAGGTTTGGTGCTCAACAGTTATTGAATTGTGACATTTTCAAAGTGATTGAAGATTGTAAGTTTTTGAATGTTGATGCTGATTTGGGTTTTGAATTAAACATGGAAGAATATGGCAGTTCTGATGATGGAAGTGAAAAATTCATCAAAATGAATATATCTTTAGATACTCCCTTAATGCTAACTGCTCCTGATTATAGTTCAACTAATTCCTTATCAGAGAGCATTTCTTATTATGAAATATTTATTCCAGTGTTCCAATTAATTAACACTGTTGTCATTTCATTGGGTCCTCAAAATGAAGCCAGTTTGAACCAAGCGTCTGAACTCAAAGATCATTTTTCTAAACTAATAACAGCTGTTTTGAAAAGAGAGATAATAATTGAGGATAAGGTTAAGAACCAGAAGAGCGGTGATAAATGTGACAAAGATGTTGCCGATAATGATAAAAATGGACTTTTTCATGGATTAAGAGAATTGAGTAACTTGTTCACTTTATTAGACACTTTAGTCTAATTTTTTCTTATTAGATATGCTTTCATTTTTTAGTTAATTGGTAAAAATTGATGAATTGTGTTTATTTCAAAGTATCAATATTAAATGTATAATTACTTTAATATGTTCGACAACGTATGTAATAATCTTGCGGCTTTCTTGGAAAATACACGACCCTTAACCTTAAGGACGCGATAGATCGGCTACAGATTTATATCAATGTGACGATATACCATGTTCATACTGTAGTCATCGGTTTGTTTTATACCTCAGCCATATATTCTCGGTTTTGATGTCCTCCTATGTCACCTCACCAGTTTGGAAAGAAGTCAAGCTCTCCCTAAGTGGACGGCCGATTTTGGAAAAGAACGAGAGAGAGATTGCAATTCAAGACAATATTGGCCTTTATCAGGATGATTTGAAATTATTAGATTATCAATGTGGCCGTATCTACCTGACTTCTCGAAGAATAATATATGTTTGCAATGATATAAAATCTGTTAAACTTTCCAGCATTTATCTTAGTCTTCTTTCGGTAAAAGCCATCGAGCTCTACTCAGGTTTTCTGAAGTCTAGTCCCAAGATTATAATTTATTCGAAAGAGAAATCGGTTCTGGCTGACTCGGATTCACAAAGTTTGAAGAATTCTCGTAGTGCTCATGACATTAATTGGGTTTGCCCCATTTGCTACTTTTCAAATTTATTAAAAGCCCAGAAGCTATCAGCTATGATGCAAGGTGGTAATGAACTACCTGTTTGCAATTCGTGTGGTGTTAAAGCGGAAAGAGAATTGATAGAAAAAATACTCAAAGAAGATCAAAATAATTTAAAGAAAGAGGAGGTGGATTTGTTAACTTTTGATGGCTCCCAATGTCCTGTTTGTACATTTATAAATCATCCTTCTATGCAACTCTGTGAGATGTGTGGCACTCGTTTGGTCTCCTCAAACTTGCATCCAGATTTATTAAAAGCTTTGAATAATACAAATAATGATATATCTTTGGACATCCCACTTGAGTTTGCCTCAGAAATTCATTCTGGGTTAGTTAATGAAAACATTATCAAATTAAGTTTCAGAAAGGGGGGTAGCAAAGCTTTCTACGATCGGCTTCAAGCTATAATTGAACAAGCAGAATGGAATGATGTTCAAGAAAGCAATGGAGCAAATAAAGGTGCAATTAAGCTAAATGGTGATGATTACAAGAATTTATCTACAAAAGTTATCACAGAAAAGTTTTCCACGAGTTCACTTCAAGATAAAGCTCCTCAAAGTGTTGGAATTCATGGATTACAGGTAAGTAATTCCAGAAAGAAGCATGAAACATCGCTTTTGTTAAGTAATTCGTTACAGGATTTGGAAAATTTGATGGCTAAAGGAAAGGAATTGATTAAACTGGGAAAATCTTATCAGCACGTATTGATGAGCGCAAATGAGCACAGTTCAAATCAAATTGACGAAAACTTATTGTTACTACGTAATTCTAAAGCTTCGATTAAGATATTGGATAGCATTCTCACTAAGGATGATTTTTCAAGATCATATTCAAATTCTACAAAATTAAGCAGCCTATTAAATTTGAAGAAAACCTCTGGAAAGAAGTCCAGTTCAAACAAAAGTGGTTACTCTGAATTATATATTGAAGAATTATCTAGACAACTCCATGAGTTCATCCTTGATGAAAATATCTTGGACAAACATAATGGCTTGATCACTCTTTATGAGCTTTACAATATGTATAATAAAGCAATGGGCATCAACCTAATATCTCCTTTGGAACTATTTGATGCTGTTTCTCTTTTTGAAAAGTTAAACCTCAACTTAAAACTAACAGAAATTATTTCAAAAGATAAAGATAAAACTAAGGAGAAATTATATATTGTGAGCAAAAACAAAATATCTTCGTATTCTCTTTCACGGAAGTTATTGAGCTATTTGATTGAATATCCCGGAATTTCAATATTAGAATTCCAAAAATTGAATGATTTCAACATGAATTATCTAATAATCCAAGCTCTATTAAATAATTTATTGAGTGATGGTGATATTGTAATTGATCAAATGATACAAGGTGAGTTCTATTACCCAAATAAGATATTGCAATATGAATGGACAACTGAAGAAAGTGTCGGAAATCTGGTTAAATCTGAAAGTTTGGAAGTAAAATTACAAGATCCAGTTGATACTGATTGTTCAAAAGAAACTACAGAACCTTCAACTAGTTCACTTATCAGTTTTTTTAAATCATCTAATAATAATGGCTTATTTACTAGCCAAGAGAGATTCAAAGAATTCGAGAATTTGGATTTCAACTAGAAAATTGGGGTTTCATTTACTATGTACTAAAATAATAGAAGTAATATAATAGTGTAGAAGTATGCTCGTATATATTATGTCATAAATTATATATAAAGTACTATACAATAGCTATGCTGGTCATTAAATAAAGGATATGCAAAGATAACTTTTATGAGCGACTAAATGCTCTTCGAGGGGATCTGTGGGATTGGGTCTAAGAAGGAAAAGAAGATTGTTCCAATGGTGAAGTACTGGCAACTATTTTTGGTAACTCTTGAATTTGTTCAATAACAAAGTTTTTCTCAACTGTGAAAAGATCGTCATTCTGCCTTCTGTCTGCGTTAAAATCATCTAAAAATTTCAACAGTTTATCTCTATTCTTAATTAATATGTCTGTAATAGGTTTTGTTTTTCTTGGGTTTGCAACGAAAACCTTGAATACATTGAAAGACTCAATTTGAATATTTTTGGATTTGTCACCTAATAAGATCATTATTATTTTAAGATTATGCGGGGAGCTGACATAAGCAGTCATCAAAGAGTAGTTAGTTTTAGATAGGATCAGCTGGGATAACAATCTTATGGCTTCCCTTTTTGTAACATAATTACTTGAGGTTATTAAGCTATTTATGTTATCTATGAATCTTGCTTTATGGGCGTTAAAGAATTCAGAAGTCGCTTTCTTATGTAAAGTTAATAAATCGATTAATATGGAAAATGCATCAGTGGAAATTTCAAAAGATTCTGATTGACAATAATCGAAGTAATTCCAAAATGATGTATCAAACAAAAGAAATTGAGTAACTTGCTCATACTTGATAGCATCCTTCAACATGTTTGTGGTGTGTATTGATATTTCCGGATTTTCAGTTCCTTTCATTAGCAAAATAAGTATGTTTGTCCTCTGGAGTAAATAATCAACTGTAGGAGACCTGTTCGCAATTTTACGTCTCAATAAAGAAGCAAACAACAACACAACTACTTTTCTGGAATCAAATTCTATATTAATCAAATTCTGTATTAATAAATGAAGTGAGTCTGATGCATAAACTTCATGTGCTAGTTGTGCCAATTGATCAGGTTGAGGCTCGCTAGAGAGAGAATCATCAGGACCACCATTTAAAATAGACTTAATACCTATTAAATATCTTGTGATCTCATCTTGAACTTTTCTTTTATCATTAGCTGTTTCCAATTTCGTTACTTGGTCGTTCATGGCTCTCACCAACTCAGCTGGTGTTTTGGGATTCCTTTTAAACAAGAAGGCCATCTTTCTGTATTCTGTTTGATTCTCTTTGTTTCAAAGAATTTGGTATTCCAAAGGTGAAAAGGTAATTGTCCTGGTTAGTTTGGAGAGTGTGAAATATAAATATGGATGGATTGTAACAGCTTGTACTCTATAGGGCCTATACTGTTTTTCAAGCAGTCTGATAGACTCAGCTTAAGCTGACGACTTGTAGACTTGTGTTGTTGTTGTTGTAAAAATAACCACAGGGCGCACAGAATACACTGCACTGCCTTTTTCCTTTGCCAGCGCGGGAAAAATAAAAATAAATATTTATCCCTTCTTCCGGGATCGAACCGGAGACCCTAAGATTTCCATTATACTTTACAGTCTTATGCTCTTCCAACTGAGCTAAGAAGGGATCAACGAAATTGTAAGAGAATAGGTTGCAGTTGCAGATGAAATAGTATGGTTGATTTCATTGGTGGCAAAGAAGTTGCAGTTGCAGATGAAATAGCTTGGTTAAGCTTTGTTCATTATATTGTTTAATCATTCCTTTTACTGTATTACAATTGAGTTTATTTGATTTTATTATATATAGAGGTGCTTTGGCACATTTTTGTTACTATATACTTGTGTACTTTTGGAGTGGAATCGAATTAAGTTTATTACACAGAATTTTGAAGACATTAGCTTGGACGTTTAGATACCAGGTTTTAATCAGAACAAAACAACGACATAAGAAGGTTTTCATAAGGCTAACTTCTTACAATTGGTAGCACCGGCTGATTCAAGTTTTTGATTAAAAGGTTAACGCAAGTGAACATGTCTGAAAGTGAAACTCACCAAAGAGATACTGTCCATGTCCCTCAAGACAACTTCATCCCAAGGTCCAACATTATTATGAACAACTCCCCACCCGGATTTTTTCCTACGCCTCCCTCCCAAAACATGGGGACTTATTTAAAAAATATAGACACGGGCTATTTTTATTATTATAATTAAAGTGATTATGATGAAATTGGTAGCCATGGTTAATTTAGGATTAACTTTTTAGTAATGAAATTATTGGTTCGAGTCCAATTAATCACAAAGATAAATTTATCTTATATATCTCTTATTTATATTTAATAATTCCTTTATTAATAATTTATATTTATATTTATATTTATATTTAATGCAAGAATTATCTAATAAAATTAAAGATCAAAGATTTTTACAATTAATAAGAAAAGCCTTAAATGCTGGATATTTATATAGTAATAAATTAGAATATGATATAGTAGGTATTCCCCAAGGAAGTATCTTTAATGGTCAAAGAGGTCGTTATGATGGTAACGCTTTGGCTTTTGCCAGACAAATGAGTGATTGGTTTCTGAGTTTGGAATCTTCAGGTGTCCAAGTGTCTGATAACAGGAAGTTAAACGAATTTGGTTTACGTCTTGTTGGAGATGCT
>JAKTPC010000097.1:0-30089 GCA_030557395.1 Ambrosiozyma platypodis | reverse complement strand
AGCTTACGTAATAACAATCCTTATATTGTAATAACATTGGAATCATAAATACGATCCGATATTATATTCGAAATCAGTTTACGTAACATGGATATAACCATCAGGATCCTGACAAAAACATTCAAATATCTTTGGTGCAAAGGTATCATTAGGTATATATTTTGCAGCCCCTGTGAAGCTTGCCTTTTTTAACAAGTCGCGATGGGCCCGTGGTGCAATTGGTTAGCACGTTACCTTCCGGAGGTATATGGTTGCGGGTTCGAGTCCCGCCGGGCTCTGAAGAGTAATTTCTTCCAAGTATTACTTATTTTTGAGTCGTTTCAATTTTGTTTAAATGGTCGTTTACTTCCTTGATGAAAGTGCCATGAAAGTGCCTTTTTGTTATAAGATCTCAGAGCAGTTCAGAGTCAGTAGCTAAGTAGCATCTGAGAGAATGATTCCTCTTTTCCACAGTTTCTTTAACGCGGGAGCAGAGTCATCCATGTGATCCACAACTCTACCTGACCCAGCCATGTCTTATAGCGGAAATCTCTAAAAGTAGATTTGAACCAGTGTATATCATCAGCATCCCTGTAACATAGAAACCGCCGCCGCTTTCTGGATCCTGTGGTTTCGTAGACAGGTCTCCTTAATTATATTCAGAATTTAATGACTTGACTCTGGCTCAAATAAAAAAAAAAACCAGCACAGCCCGAGAAGCGAAACTAGTGAGATATCCGAATTCAGTCGGTTTTTACAGAACTCTTTTCCTTGTAAACTCCTCTTTCACAATGTTTTAAGCAGTCGTAGTCCTTCAAGCTTCAAATTGTTCTAACAAAGCTCATCATCTCTACATCTCTCTTCGTGAAGACATATTCAACTTATCTTCGCTGCACAAATTTGATTTAAAACTTTTTTTCCAGAAAGAAAAAGAAAGCAAGATCAAAATAATTGTCTGAAGAAATCTAAAATTATTTCAACATACGAAGAAAAGTATTCATCTGCTTAAAGTTTTACTCATTTATATAGTACATCATGTGTGGTATCCTCGGATTAGTCTGTTCAGATCCTAATGTTAACTGTGCAAGAGAATTGTTCGATGGTTCACTGTTTTTACAACATAGAGGCCAAGATGCTGCAGGTATAGTTACCTGTGGTAGAGGTGGTAGATTCTACCAATGTAAAGGTAACGGCATGGCCAGAGATGTTTTCACCCAACAAAGAATGCTAGGTTTAGTTGGTAATATGGGTATTGCTCATTTAAGATATCCAACTGCCGGTTCATCTGCTACATCCGAAGCTCAACCTTTTTATGTCAATTCTCCATATGGTATTTCTTTGTCTCACAATGGTAATTTAACTAATGGTGATGAATTAAAACAATATATGGATGAAGTCGTGCATAGACATATTAACACCGATTCTGATTCTGAATTATTATTAAACTTATTTGCTGCTGAATTAGCTACTTATGATAAATCAAGAGTTAATAATAGTGATATTTTCAAAGCTTTAAATGGTGTTTATGAAAAAGTTAGAGGTGGTTATGCCTGTGTGGCGATGTTAGCAGGTTATGGTATAATTGGTTTCAGAGATCCTCATGGTATTAGACCTTTACTGATCGGTGAAAGATTAAAAAATGATGGCTCGAAAGATTATATGTTAGCTTCTGAATCTGTCGTTTTAAAAGCTCATGGCTTCCAAGTTTATAGAGATATCTTACCTGGTGAAGCTGTTATAATACCTAAAGGTACAATGCAACCTGAATTTAAACAAGTTGTTTCAATGAAATCCTATACCCCTGATATCTTTGAATATGTTTACTTTGCAAGACCAGATTCTGTGCTGGATGGTATAAGTGTTTATAGATCAAGATTAGAAATGGGCGTTAAGTTAGCTAGTAATATTAGACATGCTTTTAATAATGAAGGTAAAGATGTTTTAAAGGAAATTGATGTTGTTATTCCTGTTCCTGATACTTCAAGACATTCAGCTTTAGAGACAGCCGTGAGTCTGAATATTCCGTATAGAGAGGGTTTCATTAAAAATAGATATGTTGGTAGAACTTTCATTATGCCTGATCAACAGCAAAGACAATCTTCAGTTAGAAGAAAATTAAATGCGATGGCTTCTGAATTTTATGGTAAATCCGTTTTATTAGTTGACGATTCCATTGTCAGAGGAACCACATCTAAAGAAATTGTTAACATGGCAAGAGAAGCTGGTGCCAGAAAAGTCTACTTTGCTTCTTGTGCCCCAGTCATCAGACATAATCATGTTTATGGTATTGATTTAGCTGATAATAAAGCATTAGTTGGTTTTGAAAAAAATGAAGATGAAATTGCTGAAGAAATTGGTGCCGATAAAGTGTTTTATCAAAAACTAGATGATTTAATCGAATGTTGTAAACCTGATTATCAAATTAAAGAAAACGAATTAGAATTAGCTTTGACTCCCGTTGTTTCAAGAGATGATACCATTCATTCACAAATTCTAAATAATAAAGAACCTCCGAAGATCGATTCTTTCGAAGTTGGTGTTTTCACTGGAGAATATGTTACCGGTGATGAAAGTGCTTATCTAGAGTCGTCTGAAAGAGCGAGAGCTCTGAATGCTCAATTGAAAAATGGCGGTAAGATCACTTCTGGTATGGAGAGTTTAGATTTAGTTGATGTTAAAGCTGCTGTTGAAATTTCTATGTTTAACAGTGGTGATTATAACTAGAATTCTCGTTTTCAATTTTATTGGAGCTTGAGAGTTTTGCACTCTTGCTTCATTTTGTATCTGTACTTATTTTCTCCTTTGTTGCTTTTTGTTTTTTTTTGTTGTTGCTGCTGTTATGTTATAAAGCGTCCGTTTTTTATTCAATTCATCATTTTTTTAATATAAAACATTCTTTTAGACTTTGGAAATAATATATACGTCTCAGAATACGACTGCTAAAGCCTTCTGATTCATTTTGCCTTTTGAAGCATAAGCAATAACATTACTAATTGGTATAAATTGTATTTCAAAAAACACTTAAAGCTCTTTAGAGATACAAAGAATAAAATACACACAGAAAAATACATATTAGGTAATTCAAAATACTCGTCTAGAAAACAAAATTCCTCTTAAGTACTTCATAATTATAATACTATTAAACTAATACTAGAATTACTTATAAGCTCAATTACTCCGAAAATATTCACTACATCTCCAATACTCCAACCAAACCAAGGTCACATTGAATAACACACATAACAGCTCTAGCACTAGTCTCTCTATTATTTTACCGATACCATAACCTCTAACACTCCACCATTGATACCGACTTTACATAAGAGTCCTGAAGCAGTCAGAATTTCATAATTATATTTCGGTCTTGCAATTAAATTCGGTCTTAAAAATTGTGGTGATTGTTTATTCGATGAAGCTACGTATGCTGTCATTTCTTCCGCCTCTTTTTTAGTCTTTGCAGAACTTGATGTTAATTGGAATACACCTACACGTAAATGACAATCGAATGGATAACCTTGACGATGTCGGTCTTCGAATGTATAATCAGCTTTGTATCCCGGTTGTAAGTTTTGATTTAAATCCATTTTGAAGTTTCTATATAGTGGAGTTTTCGTTATTATAAAAGTTACCAACATTTCCTATTTCGGCTGTTTCAGATGTGGGTGTGATCCCTCTTGGGAAACTGGTGATGGTATCAGCTTCAACAACGGGATCAAGAAAAGCATAAGTGTTGTTAAGTGATGCGTTCGTCGTTAAAGATAACTTATAATTCAAAGGGCCTGATGATAGCGATGCACATGAATTTAAAATAAGTGAATGGGTATGATCTGGTAGGGGTTTGTACTGGTTTCGTTGATCCCGCATGAGTAGGAGATGGACTTATTACAGAGCTATAAGGAACAAAAGCAGTTAGTTGCTGTTGTAAAGTAGAAGGGTTATTATGTATGTGTGGGGGAAGCAGAAGCAGAGGCAGAAGTAGTTTAAGACAAAAATTGAATTTGTGGATTTGCTAATAAATTCTTATCTAAGTTATAAGGTTCATAATGGAAGGGATCAGACGAAGTGACACAATTTGACTTTGAAATATCTTGTATAACGTTTAAAAAGCTCAGTTGCAAAACTTCATCCACTCTAGCTTTATTTTTCAAGTATATATCTTTAACCCCTATACAGTACCTGGTAATTTGGTCATACTGATAAAAATTATTTGGATTAAAACCTGGGGAGTATTGGACTATGGTTTCAAAACCGGATTTGAGTAGCAAGTTTAATGGCTTTATTCTCTCGCTGGTTCATATGTAATCAACAGAAGATGAACTGGGCCAATTGGCAATACAGTTATGTTGCATCTCTTGATTCTTGACTACTGAGCAAAACAGAGCTATTGAAGTTATCCACGCCGAAAGAATGGCTGTGCTGGAATTCTTTTGTGGTAGGTGCACGCACTTAAATTTTTTTTAGCTTTTTTCAGTTTTGCTCTATCTGTATGTAAAGATAATGGTTGTCCCTAGAGTTTGAACAGAATTTTACCGACAACCATTTGAGGCATTAAATTGCACTTTTATAAACTAATACTTCTACAATGTCCTCCAAGAAATATATATCCAGCGAAACAATAGACGATTCTGATTTAGAGGTCTCTTCTTCAGAAGACGAACAAGAATACAAATTTGAAGCACCTAGACATTACAGTTTAGTTTCTGATTTAAAATCATTAAAACAATTATCCAAGAAGAATTTATCATCTAATAAAGAACTTTGGTTACTCAAATTTCCATCTGATTTTCAAGTGAGACATTTAAAAAACTTACCAGTGAATTTAAACATAGCTGAATCAACAACATTTAAGATTGATGATAAAACATATAAATTAGATGAAGATCTTACTACATCATCAGCTACTGCAGATAGCGAATCCACGGAAGCTGATAAATATTCCTTGTTAACACCACTACCAGATGGTTCAAGAAGTAACATTTTAAAATATCAAGACCATTTAAAATTCTCAAGATTCTATAATATTTCCGAATCTGTTAAAATTCCAGAAATTGATTATTCAAAAGTTGTGATACAAAGAGAAGATGTTCCAAAAGTCTCAGGTTTAAGAATGAGACATTTCCCAACTGGTTATTACATTAAAGATTTCAAAGAAGCTGAGAAGCCTGTCGTTGATCCTCAAAGCAACAAGAGAAAAGCAGATGATCTTGCAGTTGATGAACTGGTTTCTTCTGAATCTAAGAGCAAGGATAAGAAAAACAAGAAGGACAAGAAAGAAAAGAAAGAAAAGAAGCATAAGAAACATAAGAAGGAAAAAAAGAGTAAGGATTAGATTTGATGTACAATATTCTTCAAAGGCATTTTCTCTTGTACATTTAGAAATGTATTAGTTTTTTTAATCATTTTTTTATTATTAATATATAGAAAAAAGTATTAATATTTGGTAATATACAAAGAAACAACGAACGAATATGAGTATTCGTAGTATAGAGAAGACAAGAAATGCAGAAATATGTATTTCGATGAAAAACATGCAATAATAATAAGATAAGAAAACCATATGAGAGTGACAAAGTTAGATGGAATAATCTTTAAGTATACCCTTCATATGAATATTAGTAATTTTTCCTCTTCTAGGCTTCTTTTGTTTTCTTTCTTGAACAGGAGCCACTTTTTTATTTTTAATAGAATCAGGATCAACACTAGTAGGCTTCAACCCGTTTGAAATTAAGATTTGGACCAAATCTTCAGCTGTTTTTGGAACTTTGATTTTACTCCACAACTCATAAAAATCTTCATTTACAACATTATCAACTTTTAAATTACCGTAGTTTATCCAAATGTGTCTTGGGGCATTCTCCTTTTTAGTTTTATGAACAATGATCTTATTTTCTTTTTCTAATTTAGCTATAGTTTCAAGACAACCATTCCAACCATCTTTCAATTTCTTAACTGATAAACCTTCAAATGTTTGTTGACTTTCTAAAACTTTTAATAAATCTTTACCAGTTTTAATATTATGTAATGACAAGTACTCTAAAGTTTTCTTCAGTGGATCATATTTATATCTGTCTAAATTAGATATTAAATTTAATAGTTTTGCATCAATTGGATGTTTCATATGAATGGCTAATTCATCGAGTGTAACTGGCCTATCACATTCTTTAATAAAATCAGTGGCTCTAACCAATTTTAATGATAAATTATGAGCAGAACCAGCATCACCACCAACTGAGGTATTCTCGCTTGCAATACTAACAGCCGAAGACGGAAGTGGAGATGCTATCTTGGATCTTTTAGAATTCAGCGAACTGTCAGAATCATCTTGGGTTGCTGGTCTTTTGGATGGTAATTTTGATGGAGATGATAAAGGAGTTCCTGGTCTTTTTTTTTGTGCCTTTTGAGCAGCTGAAAGGGCAGCCGAAGAGGCCTTAAGAGACTTACGAAAGCTGTTTAGCTGATCCTGAAGGTTTGACATGCTTTATTAGGGGATCTAGCAGTGGACTCATCAGTGAATAAATATAAAACACTCAAATCAACTATCGCTGTCTGGTCTGTTCTGCTTAATAAACCTGGAATAAAAGGTCGTGCGCATGATATAATACGCCACACACTCTTTCGGCCAGTATTTAAAGACTCAATTGTTGTGAAAAAGTTCCGACACAATCTTTTTCTTCTTTTTATTTCTTGTAAAACCAGGACGCTGGCCGGTTAACAGTGGGGATACAACGATATACAAGTAGAGACACATTATGTTTCGACGTTGTCTGTCTCCGTTTGCTGTCTGCCGGGCTTTCCCAGATCAGTTAATCTTCAGCTTTAAAACCATCGTCGGGAGGTCTGCCTTTGCGGTATTGACCCATGAAATGGTGATGACCTATTGTCTGATACATATTTTAAACCACCAGTATATCATTTGTAGTATCTTAACCTGTAGTTGCTTTGAAACTGCGCTGATTCTTGAAATCCATGAGATTGGTGAAAATCATCAAATTTTTCGGGAGTTTGAGAGTTCTCACTCATTTTGAATTTTGAGTTCTCTCCAGATTGGAAGTTTTGAATTTTGATTGATGGAAAGGGGAAAACACTGTCTCTTTTCAACTTACACACACCTCTGTATATAGCTTGTCCATAATCTAGAAATGTCAGCTGTCTTTCTAAGATCTGCCGTGTCTCTAGCAAAGACTAGGATTTTCCCTGTCGCCGCCACTCTCAAAGCTGCTTCTACTACTAGAAATACTCTATTAACTCAGCATCAACGTTTCTATTCTGCCAAAAAAGAAAACAACAACAACAAACAATATCAATCTTCCATCTTAAATGAAGATTTATTAGCTAAAGCAGGTATGGACACTGAAGATCCAAATAACAAATCCGCTGAACAGAAGACTGAATCGACTAAAAAATCGACTGAAAGTTTCCCAGAGGGTGAAGAACATCATGATGAATTCACTAGAACTAAAAAGAGAAGAAACAACACTAAATCCTCTTTGGATAAAAAGAAAGAAAGAATGTCGAAATTATTTTATTTCTCAATGTTTGGTGTTGCTTTAGCTGGTGCTGGTTATTGTTGTAGAGACTGGGATCCAGTTGAAGAACCAGAATTATACAACGAGGCCGAAAATGGTTACAGCGTTGGTAAGATCATCACAAGATTTAAAAAGAGAGTCATTGGTGTTTCCGATGTTTTCTCAGAACCTGCTTTCACTGATTTATTACCACCTCCTCCACCTGAACCTTACAGACATGCATTGACTTTAGTTTTAGAATTGGATGATTTATTGGTTCATTCTGAGTGGGATCACAAGAAAGGTTGGAGAACTGCTAAAAGAGCAGGTCTTGATTATTTCTTAGGTTATTTATCCCAATATTATGAAATTGTCATCTTTTCTAAGTCTTCGATGGCTTTTGCAGAACAAACTGTTGCTAAATTAGATCCTTATCATGCTTTCATCTCTTATTCTTTATTCAGGGAAGTTTGCAGATCTAAAGATGGTAAGATTGTCAAAGATTTGAGCTTGATGAACAGAGATTTAAGTAAATTAGTTTTGATTGATCCAAATGAAGATTCCTATTCGATGCAACCTGATAATGCTATTCCAATTGATAAATGGGAAGGTGGTAGAGATGATGGATTGATTAGATTGATTCCATTCTTAGAATCTTTAGCTACTTCACCGGTCAAGGATGTTAGACAAGTTTTGAATGGATTCAAGGATAAGAAACACATCCCTGATGAGTTCTTAGAAAGAGAAAAGAAAATGAGAGAACAATGGGAAAAAGAACAATCTGTTAATTCTCATTCTGGTCAAGGTCTTTCAAGAATGTTAGGTATGGCTAACTTGAAACCAAGAAAGATGCCTATAGATAGAATTAGGGAAATGGGTCAACAGAATTATCTAAACATGTATAATTACTTGAAAGAAAACGGTGAAAAATTACTGAAGGAAGAACAAGAAAAGACCAAAGAAATGATGGCTGAACAAAACTTGACTCTTGGTAAGATTGTCTCTGAAGGTATGCCAACTGCTGAAGATATCGCCAAACAGCAAGCTGCTGCTGCCGCTAAAGAAGCTGAAAACCAAGGTAAAGTTTAAGTTTAATTTATTTGCATTTGAAATATACCCATATTTGTAAACATAGATTTTACTTTGAATTTTTGCGCTTTCTTCCCTATTTTCCAGAATGTATCAATAAATGGAGATAATGAATAATATTTTTTCAAAGCTCCTAATAACTTTTTTTTCCTTTTGACATGTTAACGACCTTATTATACTTTACTCTGTTGACTGCCTTAGTTTTATCACAAATTCACCTTAACTCTCACCTTTTTCATTTTGTATATACTCATCTCCCCTTTTGTTTTTCTTTTCTTTGTTGAATTTCTATAAAAGAAATTATTACTTTCGTTTCTTTAAAGTAAAGATTGTAGTATTAAACTTGTATGTAGATAACTCTTCGAAATCAAAATAAATAATTACAAGCAAGCGAGCAAAAAAACAAAGCAAAATTAAAACACTAGATGTAAATTAAATGCATAGAGTAATGCATAAACAATGAGATTCATTCCTACATCGACCAACCAAAAAAAAAAGTAAAGGAATTAATCTCTAAGTAAACCCAAATCCAAATCCTCGTAAATACGATAAATTAACACTAGTCCATCAATATAACACAAAAACAATAAATATCTACCATCATCCAATTTTTTACAGCTTAACCCTATCATTGTTCTCATTCTGGAATCACCACTTAAACACAGCCTGTTATAATTAGGCAAAATATATTCCTGTCTTAGTCCATAAACGCCACGAAATTGAGTCATTCTAAAGACGGAAATTATACCAATCTGTGAAGCAACTATATAACAACTTAATTCAGGAATAACCAATGATAATGACATTCTGTTCGAGTACGATAATTCTTCATTCAGTGGCTTGTAACGGAATACATTTGGCACAGTTGCATTGCAAATCAATTTATTTGCTCTGAATAAACCTGAACGTAACGCTGTTGTGATTAATAAAAACTTATCATGGAATAATGTACCCTGACCACCAATCTCTTGTTCCCAATATAATTTACCATTCATTGATTCGTGCTGTTTAAATTTTCCACGTTGAATCGTTAAATAATAATCATCGAATGCTTTTTTAAAACGACGGTATGTGTCCGTTATCGAAGTGAATCGTGTATTGCTAGATTGACTTTTGGGGTATGAAAAGGAAACAGTCGGAATGAAATAATGCTGGAACCACGATGCTAGACCTAGATTACTTGAAATGCATTCATCTGATTCAGCATCCAGAATTTTACTTTCCGATAATATCTCATCACATATTGTGTCTTGATTTTCTAACCACGGATCTCCAGTCAATGCCTGAAGTGAATTAACAGTTTTGAAAAATTTAGAACGGACGTATTGAGTCGTCCAGACATTATCTGTGAAAACAGCTCTACTTATAACAACTGGTTTTTTGAAGCTTAGAACTCTGGCTGGATCCTCAGTTGATCTAACAACAGAAAATTTGAAAATTAGTAGTTCACCACTTATAGAACCAGCAGAAATGAAAAAATTATCCTTGTCCTCAGTAGGAATGAAACTTACACTTGGAATATTATGTAAAACTTGATGAGTTTGCGCTGTTTTTAATCCATGGTCGTCAAAATAAAATAGCTTAATCATTTGACAATTATCTGAACTCGTAATCATGTTATCATATATGTCAATACCCCAAACTGATGACCAGGCCATAAGTGTATATTTTGGACTAGTTTTAAATTCGTATTGCCCAACTACACGTCCATTTGATTTAGGATTGGTTATTTTGAATTGTTGTACTTCTTGCATAAGTGAATCCATATAATAAATTAAAATTCTGCCATCATCAACTGCAACTACTAGCGTATCTTGATTTTTGAATTGGCCCATTTTCATGTAATTTATAGTATGTGGAAAGTAAGGTACTGTTGCATTGTTTAAGTGTTCATTTGTAGTGGTTGATGGCTTTGTATCAAATTCAATTGTTGAAGTCCATTCATTTGAAGAAAATATTCCACCGATATCAAAGAACTGTAAAGTTGACGTGGTTCCAATAATCAACATATTATATTTCTCAGAAACAACACATGTATTGCTCTTATATTTTCTTCCCAGCTCTAATTTCAATTTCTTAAAATTAATGTACTCCATCTTCAAAGGATCTTGGAATTTTGAAGCTGGCTGGTTATTTACTGCAAATTCCACATTGTCTGACATTTGGAAATCTTCGATTAATAAAACAGGTTCTTTATTCAAATGATTTTCAAAATTAGTAAATGTATCATTAACATTAATTGGAACACAATGAGATTTATCATCCTTACATGGATGCTCCGATGAAATTGGACCTCTATATGAATTGTCCTTTTCAACCATGTAAACAGTGTTCGAACTATCATCTGTAACAAATAGATTTCCTGTACCTGTATTATTATTATTATTCCTGCTGGAACTTCTAGAATCTATATCAACGTTAGATGTATTCGTTGGGAAAGCCAAAGAATTTTCTAAATAGTATAAATCAGCATCAGTCTCTGGATTTTCTCTAGTCAAAAATTCTTCCAAGGGATTCCCGGGATCCGTTATTAATTCATTATCACTATCATAATCTTGGCCTACTTCAATCAAAGGGATGTCACTCAGTCTTGGATCAAACTCGTCATTATTATTATTATTATCATCATCATAATGATCTAGTTCACCTTCACCGGTGCCATCAATGTCGATAATTTCATCTAAACTGACATTATCATCATCAATAAATCTATTGTTTCTTCTAATCTGCAAATTATCGTTATTCCGGGTTTCTGCTATTGATGAATTGACTCTGCTGTCTTTGAATTGCCGTCTTTTAACACCTCTAAAATTCAAGAATCTTTCGAACCGTCTTTGATGATCATAATCCTGCATTCTTAGGTTCATAAAATAATCTCTTTGTTGACTTTGTAAAGGACTCGTACTATAGCTATTATCTGATAAATTGGTTGTAGCTATTGGAGTTATCAACGGAGAAATAGGGAGTTGAGTTGGTGTTGAGTAATGCTCGTCTAGTTGTCTTTGGTCTCTTTTTCGTTCTTCTAAAATTAAATGGGTAGGGTCTGTCATGATGGAACAAATGCCATGTGCTCTCGGAGTGTCTTTTCCTATGAATGAGTGGGTAGCTTGTAGTGATGAGCTAGGTTCGTGGTTGTGGCAACAGCACTACGTTTGAGCCCATTTGTTGATAAGAAAGCTCTCAGTTAGAGCGATCTTTTTTCTGTCTTTCTTACAGCAACTTATATCTTATCACTTCTCATTCGACAACAAGTCCCAAATATAGGATATTGCTCCTGTATTCAGACTATACTACAATGGAGTAATCCTAAAGTTATACTGTATCAAATGAAAATAAGTATGTATAGAAAAGTGTCTCGTAAATCATCAGCTTAGTCTCTTTCATGATAATGATTACCTCTACCTCTAACTGGAGATCGATCTCTTTTAGTCTTTACTTCGCCTTCTGTAATCCGTTCACCAGTTTCAGTGTTAACCTTTACAACAGGAATGTAACTTCTCGTGGTTTTCTTATAACTTGGGTAAGCCTGTAGAGCAGATGGTTTGGCTCCTAACCCAAGAAGTGGTGGTCTCATGACCGGTGATTTTGGCTTATTATTGATTTCAGTAGGTTTTGACTTACCTTTAAACCCCATCCCTCTTAACATTGCTAAACCGAACTTTTCAACTGGAACTTTCTCATAACTTTCTTTTGTTGCCTCTTTAACTTTGGAAGATGTATTTATTTGAATTGCTGGAGTTGTAAAAGTACTTAAATCTTCACCATCTAGTAACGATAGTCTTGCCAGTTCTTCAGCTGTCCTTGATTTATTATTATTATTTCCAGTTGCAGTATCAGCACCCAGTTCATCACTTTTAATAGACTGTTCATTTTCTTTCCGAAGTCTCTCAAGAGCTTGTTCTTTTCTATGTTCCCAGGTACCTTCTCTTACCACGGGTCTGATGATTAATTCTTCTTCTTCCCCCTTATTTTCATTAACTTGATTAGTAGATGTTATTTCCACTTTCTTTCCCAGTGTATCAGTGTCAGCTTTTTCACCAAAGAGAACCGACGACTTTTGCAGTTTTGAGGATGGTGGTGCCTGATCAGTTTTCTTCCTCAAAGAGAAACCACCCAACTTCTTCTTTGTATTATTATTGTTGTCTGATTTCTTCAGTGAAAACTTCATTCTATGTTGGAGCTATCTTGTAAACGCCCTCTTCTAGTATTTTGACAAATAAGAGTAGCTCAAAATCCTGCCTGATGCATGTCCTCCCTCGCATAATTAAGATTCAGTCAGCCAGATCTGTGTGCTTAACACAAGCAAGATGTTTACACTTACACTTGCCTTGGATCAATACAGGCATAACTCCACCCATTCAATGCCACCAAGAATACATCTAAGGCCACTAATACCTGCCAGAAGAATTCTCATGGCGACTTGTCCGCAAAGAAGACTTTTCAATTACTCTTTTCGCCTAAATAACTCATTTCCTCCTTACAACAAGTCTCGTAAGCCGATAAGTTCAAATGAAGACCCAAAGAAACTGAGTTCCACAGAAACGGACGCTTCTGCTGTGATCCTGGAGAAAACAAATGAATTAATTAATACATTGGAGACCCAAAAGAAATTGCTTGCTGAAGATTCACAGAAAACAGCTTTGTCACCGAAATCGGAAAATCATTCAGATCAACAAACTAAACAAACTCAGCAGCAAAAGCCATCTTCACAACAACGGCAAGAAACTAGTAGTAAATTATATCAATATCTGAATTCTATAACAGAAAGTGAGAATTATCAAAGTTTGAAAGATGAGCTGACAAAATTCAATGATAATAGACTCAAAAAACAGAATGAGTATTCTGATAGTTTGCATAAAAGATTAGAAACATATGCTACTGAACTTTCGGGATCAGTCAAAGTCGCATCTAACCTAGTCAATGATATTACTGGTTATACTAAGGTGATGGTGATGAAAGAAAAGATCGTTGAAAAAGAAGCTAATTTAAGAAATTTAAGAAGATCAATCACTGATGCCAAAGCTGCTTATAACAAGTCTGTTGATGATAGATCGGATTGCCAAAAAGGTATCAATGAATTATTGGAAAGAAAGCATAGTTGGGGTTCTAGTGATTTAGAAAGGTTTACTAATTTGTACAAGAGTGATCATGATTTAGAGAAAAAAGTTCATGAAACCTTAGACAAAGTTGATGCTTTAGAAGCTAGAGAAGACGAAACACATAATGAATTGATTCAGGCTATCATGAATAGATATCACGAAGAACAAGTGTGGTCTGATAAGATAAGACAATTCTCAACTTGGGGTACCGTTTTAATCATGTGTGTAAATTTCTTGATGATTTTAATGGTTCAATTTGTTTTTGAGCCTTGGAAGAGATATAGATTAGTTAATTCCTTTGAAGGTAAAGTTAGAGAATTGTTTGCTAATAATGAAAAAATGGGTAATAATTTAATCGAATTAAGAGGGGAGATCGAGCAAATGAATCAACAACAAGAAAAAAGACTGAATGCTTGGAGACAGGAACAAGCGGAGCATGAAGAAAGAATAAGTAAAGAATTGGAAACCCATAAACACGAAGGTCAATTGCTACTTCCTACTGGCTTTTCTTTGGAATCATTCAAATTATGGTTTAAACATGTGTTTAGCTTACTCAACCCGTTCTCCTCATCGATTTCAGAAAACAGTGATATAGTGCAATTCACGAAGCAAGACTTCCAACGGTTTGTATTCTCCATCACTTCTTTATTCTTTGGCTTTGGCCTTCTAATTAAATCTGTTTTATAGTTCATTTCTTTCTTGTATATGTCCAAATCACTTTCCTTTAATTGCGTATACGTAAACTAACGCTGCTTAAAATGGCATCCGTGCACCTCTCTACACTGCCGAATTGTTGCCAATATTTCGCAGACGAGAGCTTGGTGGCGAACTTAGATCAACAAGGACTTTATTCTGTTTAATTGTGTACAACCATCACCCTATAACAATCAAATCCGCCATAATGGAAGAATTAGGTATTTTGCCAACTCCAGCGACCACCACAGAAACCATTCTTGAGAAACGTGTTCAATCTCCAATTGTCAACAGTTCAAAGGATAACTTGAATAATGATGTTTATTTAAAATTGAAAAAATTAGAGAAGGAATTGGAATTGTTAGTGTTACAAGAGGAATACATCAAAGATGAACAACGTTATTTGAAAAGAGAACTGATAAGAGCACAAGAAGAAGTTAAAAAGATTCAATCTGTGCCATTGGTTATTGGACAATTCTTAGAACCAATTGACCAACATACAGGTATTGTTTCATCTACAACCGGTTCCAATTATATCGTTAGAATCCTTTCTACTTTAGATAGAGAATTGCTAAAACCTTCTGCTTCAGTTGCTTTGCATCGTCATTCTAACGCTTTAGTGGACATTTTACCACCTGAGGCTGATTCATCTATTTCAATTGTTGGTGAAAATGAAAGACCAGATGTTACATATAACGATGTTGGTGGTCTTGATATGCAAAAGCAAGAAATCAGAGAAGCTGTTGAATTGCCATTGCAACAGGCTGAATTATATAAACAAATTGGTATCGATCCTCCAAGAGGTGTTTTACTTTATGGTCCTCCAGGTACAGGTAAAACTATGTTAGTTAAAGCTGTTGCTAACAGCACGACTGCTGCTTTCATTAGAGTGAATGGTTCAGAGTTCGTGCAAAAGTATTTGGGTGAAGGTCCAAGAATGGTCAGAGATGTTTTCAGATTAGCTAGAGAAAATTCACCATCTATTATTTTTATTGACGAAATTGATGCTATTGCCACTAAGAGATTTGATGCTCAAACTGGTGCTGATAGAGAAGTTCAAAGAATTTTAATTGAATTATTAACACAAATGGACGGTTTTGACCAAGCTACTAATGTCAAGGTTATTATGGCCACTAATAGAGCTGACACTTTAGACCCTGCTTTATTAAGACCTGGTAGACTAGATAGAAAGATCGAGTTCCCGTCATTAAGAGACAGAAGAGAAAGAAGATTAATATTTGCAACCATTGCTTCAAATATGTCTTTAGCTCCTGAAGTTGATCTCGATTCATTGATTATAAGGAATGATCCATTGTCTGGTGCTATTATTGCCGCTATCATGCAAGAAGCTGGTTTAAGAGCCGTTAGAAAGAACAGATACGTTATTTTACAAAGTGATTTAGAAGAAGCTTACACTGCTCAAGTTAAGACCGGTAGTGAGGTTGATAAGTTTGAATTCTATAAATAGTTTCTATGATTTATTTTTTTGTACAATTACGCACTTACTATTACCACTAAAACATAATTCGGTTTATGCTATTTTTTGAATTTAAATTTTTCTTTTTTTATAGTGTTTTTATTCTTTGTTTAGAAGATTTCGATGAAAAATAAATATTAAAGTTTTTTTTTTCTTCTTGTTTACAGGTGCTTTTATAACCTAGACTAATTGAAGTTTGTACACACCTAAACCAGGTGTCAACGTCTGAACACCAAAGTCTTCAAATTCAAAATGATCCAAATCCAAATGCCAATCAAAACTCCAAATTTGTTCATACTTCACAACACTCGAATCATCAGCATAAGTATTCAACATAGCATTAAATGGCGCCACTAAATAAATAGCCTTTTCATGGTACTTGTTCTTCAAAAGTCTTTTAGCGGCAGTAGCAACATGAAAATAGTGCAACCCCATGAAATCCATAGCTATACAACCTTCAGTTTTATCAATCTTGCTGAAAATCAATCTAGTCAAATCATCCTCATCGTTATTCAAATAGATGCAGCTTTTGTTAGTGGGATTCATGTAATCGTACAACATCCATGTTGGCGGTTTGTATGTTCTCCAAAATAATAACACTATGTTGGTGTCATCGCTTGATTTAACTTGATCATGGATGAACTCCATTGCTGGAATAACACCACCTTGATGTAAAATACCATAAAAGAAAGTCATTATTAAATTGAAAATCACCCAGGTTTGGATAATCCAATTCACGCTGATTTTGAATTTACCACGTAATAAAGATGGCGACCAATCTTGAGTGACATCGATACAACATGCTAATAATGGCATTAAAGGCATTAAAAATCTAAGTTCTTGATGTGGGACTAAGGATAGACCAATAAGACCTGAAATGGCGCTCAAGAAAGGGGTCGTTCTGGTGTATTTAGTGCTAAATGGGAATAATAATAACACTAATGGTCCTAAGATTTGAGGATAATTGACTACTAAATGGGTATAGTATGGGTGTAAGCCATGCTTGGATAAATTGGAGATGATGGTGTTGTATATGAAGTTGTTCAATGGGGCAACGACTAATTTTGATTGCACGTCTAACAAAATTTTCAGAATATCTGACTTTGACAAAGCGGTCAAGGTGGATAGTTTCTCTTGAAGAGTAGGTAATTCTGATTCAACTTGTGAAATTAATAATTTAACTTCATCCATTGTAGTTGGGATTGGAACTGGAAATGTACCTTTAAAATGCACAGTGTCAATGTAGATGAAACTCAAAACAGTAATCGCAAACGTAGAAATCATGATCGAAACACGGAACGGATATCTGAACGCAAACTTAATTAAAAATAATCCAGGCAAGAGAAACCAAACTGGAAAAGTAACTCTATTGAAAACACCCAAAGCCAAAACAAAACCTAACAACACCAACTTAAACCAACTAAATCTCCCGGTATATTTTTTTTCTTCATCATTCAACTCTAAATATTCTCTCATATCATTAATGATCCAAATTGATAGCACAACAAGATAACTCTCAATCGAATTGGAAAACGTATGTGATTGATGAACCAGAGTTAAGAATGAACTGCTTGCAAAAAACATAGCCTTGACTCTTTCTTGCTTAACGGGCATGATTCTAAATAAACAGAAATCATAGACAAACCAAGTTAAAAGGCATAGTGCTAGCTTGACAAGGTAATACACCGCCAATGGCTTCAACTGTAACCATTCAGTACCAATTAATATAAATGGGCGATAAAATATGTACAATGGAGCAATTGATCTAGCTATACTGTTAGGATCTGAAAATTCCCATGGTAGGTTGTCATTGTATAATGGTTGAAATGCCTGGAAAAATTCATCAGGATGAATGTATGAAGCTTGTAAACAAAATAAAAATCGAAGTGGGATTGAGAATACAATATATATATTTCTCCAGTGTGATAACGAAAACGATGATGATGATGATGATGACTTTTGTTCTGTCTGTTCTGTCTGTTCTACTTCTGGGACAGCTATTTCTGATTGAGGTTGAGATTCTTGAACAGGTGTTTTTTCAAGTGCTTCTTGGGCTTGTTTTTGTTTATGTATTTTGTTTGCCTTTGATTGTTTGGATTTCTTTGAAGTCTTCTTACCCATGTTATTATACTATATGTGTGTACTCAATTGAAGTTCTGTGGACATTGCCTAAACAGTGCTTTAAGTTGAAAGTCTTACATGGGGAAGAGTTGAAAAAAAACAAGTTTCAGGGTAGTGCGCAGGTCAAGTCTCTGGTCCTCCACCCACTCCACTGATGAGAAGACACTATAAACCTAAGTCCAGCTGAATTACATCAAAAGTCCATTGAAGTTTTAAGAACACATATATAGAGTTAGCCATTTGAACTACCAGTTACAATTTGAAGAAATTTTTCGCAGACGAGAGAAGAAATAGTGAAAAGTACGGTTTGATCAAAAATACAAATTGATCAATTATCTACCAACTTCCTTAAACATTAGCAGAAATTCAAAAAGTACCTCAATTAATCAGCCAGTCACATATATTTAGCCTATCTATCTATATCTAAATAAAATGAAGCTAGCCGTTTTCACGTCGGTTCTGCGATCAATATGACAACCACTCATTACAGAACGAACCTGTTCTAAACCACCTATACTATAGTAACACCCACTCACACATCTTCGATCATGGAGTAGATTCTCTTCATATGTGGCCACAATTCACATATATTCTGTGATATCTGACCATCCATCGTATTCTAAATCTTAAAAACATCCCTCATGGTGTTTCCGTTCCTTTAACCACAATTAGCAGTACACTGTATATATTTACCTAACTAGCCCACCAACAGTCCACAACCCCGTACTAATGCCAGTAATTTAACTGTTTTGAGTAATTATGATTGAACAAAACTTAAAAAAAAACCTAAAAACTTCTTCATCTTTTCACTAATTAAGGGACCTCCGCAACGTCCGAAAAATATTATTGAAAACGAAACGCGGTCAAACGCGGTGGAGCGTGTTTATTTTATTCACGCGTCTCTTTTTTGGAGTAATTTTCATTTACAAGTTTGATCGGTTTGGCTTGACCCCCTTTTAATTTTAATATTTGTTTGTCTAGAACAGTGAAACTTGAGGATATGTGAATCTGCTTGAGCTCTATTTTTGGATGTTCGTATATCAAGATGTCGTTCGATATATGACTCTTTCTAAGGAAGTTTAAGTTTATATAAGGAATCCGGCCAATGCAAGCGAGCTTAGTAAAATTAGGCAGATCAAGCCTCCAATTAGTAGATTAAACAGTGTTGATCATTATCAATCATCACATCATCTCCATAAGGACACTAATAGAGATACAAGACGTATACATATATATATAAACATATATATATATATGAACCTGGTTGTGGTTTATTTTAAGGTGAGTGAGTGGGTGAGTGAGTGAGTGCATGGTGTTTCATCGCAGTATGCCATTGGTTCGGTGAGAATCGGTGTGTGGGATTAGAGTTAGACCAATACAAATTAAGCCGATGTTTCAGATCTTACATCATACGCAGTTTACAACAAGTTCGGAACAATTCAGAAAATCAAAACATAGTAGAGAAAATCCATTTAAACAAAACAGAAAGAAGAAATGCCAAAGAAAAGTACACACAAAAGATAAGAATTTATATAGCTAAAGAGAGTTGAGAGTAAACCTAGGAATAAGAAAATATTAAAAACACAATGCCCGTTGCAAAATAGTGCAAAATAGTTCTTTTTGAAGTTACTTTTGTTGATCAAAATCGTAACAGATTATTAAAAAGTAGTTCTAGAAATTTGAGATATTAAATTAATCGAAATCGATCGATTTAATTAATTAACTTAACAATCACTGGTGAATTCAACAACTTGTAACTTGACTGGCTTACATTGAGAGCCTAAGGATTCGTCGTATAAATTGTAGAAAGTACCAGATAAACATTGCCAGAAAGTTTCATCGGAACCAATGGCTAAGTAACCATCAGCACTGATTTCCCAACCAGCAGCGTAAATAGCACCAGCTTGTGGAGGTGGACCATCAAATTGGAATTGTCTGTTGGCAACAATAGAACCAATTCTTCCGGAAGAATCAGTTAAAACACCATCAACTAAAGTTAAGGCCAGATCACCGCTTTCATAACAAGCAACAGAGTCAATGGTTAATTCACCAGTAGAAGAGGCAGCAGAAGTGGAAGCGGAAGCGGAAGCGGTGGCTGAACCAGAGGAAGCTTGAGCCTGTCCATCAGAGATTTGAGAAACAACACCAGAAGTAGTAGCCTTAGCAGAGGAGGTGGAGGTAGTAGCTTGAACTTGACCATCGGAGATTTGGGAAACAACACCAGAAGTAGTGGTCTTAGCAGAAGAAGTGGAAGTAGTAGCTTGAACTTGACCGTCAGAGATTTGAGAAACAACCTCAGCAGCAGTAGACTTAGTGGTAGTAGTTGCTTGGACTTGACCATCACTTATTTGTGAAACAACTTCAGCAGCAGTGGTTTTTTTAGTAGAAACAGAAGAAGCAGTTGAAGTGGTAGCTTGGATTTGACCATCGTCGATTTGAGAAACAACATCTCTCTTAGCTAAAGGATCGATGGAGGTACCAGATGTGTTGATTGGTTGAATGGCAATACCGAAAGAAGCAGAGAAAGAAGTGAAACCACCTTTCAAAGTAGAACTTGGGGTGTAAGTGGACCAGTTTTCACCTGGGATGTAAGCACCAATAACAGTGGTTGCCATAGTTAAGGCAGAGAGTGGTAAAGAAAACTTCATTGTTGTGTATGTTGATATATAAGAAGTGTTAAATGATATAGAGAAAGAGAACCTCAGAAAGAAAATAAGAGTCTGGATAGCTTGGAAAAGGGGAATATTGCCAATTTATATAAGTTTAAGTTTAGCCAAAAGTCAGCGTGTCGCACATCTGCGCCGATCGCGATCTGGTGGTTGACGCGGTGATACTTTCTAGCGCTAAATTTAGACACCGGTAACCAATTCACACTTTGTGGCCGGGAAGCGCCTCAGCGCATATCCGGTCCACTTTCAGGGGGATGATCGGAAACGGAATCCAGACAGCCCGCAGAGGCGTGTTCACCAAAACTTTGTCAAGCGAGTTTGTACTACATTTCACCAGCTTTTACCTTGCCATGATTAAATACTAGAGATGGCTGGATAGTTCTTATATGGTGGCTGGTCTAAAAAGAGAAACTTAGACTTTTGTTTTGTGTCCTAAATTTTAAGTTGACCTTAAGCTATAATTTTAGCCACAGAAAAAGAATGAAATCTCCCCATATTTAATTTAACGCCAAGAAGGCTCTGGTTGTGTAATTCGGATATTCAGGTTCTGTAAACCGTACGGATTACACGGAAGATTTATTAAGGCGGCGGATTTGGCGAATTGTACGGCCGCCGTCGATGCTTTATTTAACTGAAGTTTATCAAGTAGTAAGTTCGTGATAGAAGAAGAATTTGGTCACTACTTTTGGATTTTCCGGATTCAATTGAATTCCAGAAGAGTTTGTATTATAACCGAATATTATTTCTTGAATGATATCAAATCGAGCGTTTTTCTGGAGTACTAAACTTTCCTCTGAGAACTTTTTATTATATTAGGAATAGTAAAAGCTAGTAAATAATCCATTACATTAACTGATACATTGTCCTATAATCATGGCCACTGCAAAAATTCTGGAGGGGGGTTTATGGAAAAGACGCAAGAAAGAGCGTTTCGAACAAAAACACCTAACACAAGTACGTGAGTTTAATAATAATCTAGAAAACGATAAAACCTATAAACAAAGCTTTAAAGAAGTCTAACCTATTAAATCCAAAATAAAAAGCAAAGCAGGCCCATCAAGGGTCCTGTCAAAAATTCAAAAAGTGTAAGTGATCAAGTATATTTCAAAAAGGGGATAGCATCAAAGAGGGATCTCTGGTTTTGGGGTTTGACCCTGCCTTGGTTAAAGCCAGCCACCTTTTAACCATAGCAATTATCGTTTATATTAGGGATTGAGAACTATATAGATAAGCTGTGAAAGAGTCCTATTTACCCTTAAACTCTGAACCATTGAAACTCTTTCTCACCCACCAAACCAGCCAATCTTTTACAGTCTAAAAAGAAAAAGCTAAACACCCGTCGATTTTTATTCTTGTACCAGAACTTACTTAAACAGCCACCATTGAAACCAACCACAGAACTGAACTGGAGAGTTATCCACAACCAGAACAGATCCCCTTTTCCAGAGTTAACCAGGAATCACCACCCAGTTTTAGAGATCATCATCGGATCGACGTGAATCGACGTGTATCGGCGTGTATCGACGTGTTACCCAAACAACAACAATCCTCACTTGAGCCGCACAAACAGACAATTAGCCCTATCCGGAAACGTTCGATCCGTTTCCAGTTCTTTAATTGCGTGCATTATGGCTCAGCGAATCAGTGGAACGAGCTACTTTTTAGTAACACTACTAGAAACAGAAGTTTTTCAACTTTCTAAGTGGTGCAGTTATTAGACCATAGCATATAAGGGAGCCGCTAGCTCACTTCTATGGTAATTCTCCAATTCGATTAATCCCAGAGATACGTTCGGTTCGTTACTATATGTAAGTGTATGGTGAAGACGCCGACGTCTATATGTGAAGAGTAAAAAAAAGAAACACCCGAATCTGGATTCATTTCACGTACGATGAATCAGCAATCAGAAATGTGTACGGGATCTAGAATTTTATACGAATTACGATGGGCATATTACAACACACCTATGGATACCATGGAGATTCTTGATTGTTAAGACGGCTAATTTAAATTGTTGTTTAAGTCTCTTTGTAGTGTTTGTGGTATACACTCTATTCTCGGTTGTTCCGATTGATTACTGATTTTCTGTTGTTCAATCTAGTCGAGGCACAATATTTTTTTGCTAAGTCAGGACCTTCCCACTCATCGAGAGACCCTAATTATAGAAACATTTGTATAGTAATTCAGTGAAATCAATAAATTCATTGAATCATGCATCACGTTCAAACAAACTCAGAAAACGCGTAACGCGCTTCATATTGTTGTTCGAGATTCGAAACGTGAAGTTTTTGTTTTTTCAATCGATTTTCATGCCGCCATAACAAACTTTATATTCTAACCTTATTTAGTTGCAACCTAGCCATATACAGCTAATTAATAATGTCTTGTTAGTACAGTGGTTTGGACTGACCCCAGACCGACGCGTGGCTGTTAGTTATAAGCAAATTCTACATTTTAAAAGGGGGATCATGATACAACCATATATTTGGGGCTTAGTCCAGCTCGGGATTCCAAATCTTAACGTAAGCCGTAATTAACTCGAGATGGTGGTTGAAATTTTGAGTTTCCGGTATTTTCTATATAAAGCTTAGTTGATTTGTGCTTTGCGGTAAGGTAGGCTTGATTTGGTTCATAAGCTTGTATATCTATCTACGCACGGATCGTGATAGAGTGTAGTTAAGCTTAAAGGTATGAGTTATTTTTAATTGTTGCGTATCTATGATAGATTGATGGCTGGCATTTCTGCTTGGTTATGGCTATGATTGTTTTTTTAAGCTTATCTCGTTTACTAAGAAGAGAGAGAGAGAGAGAGAGAGAGAGAGAGAGAGAGGGTTTATTGCTGAATCATCAAAATGGTCATGATTTCAATCGAGTTTAAGAATAGGTGCAGCATAGGAAAATTATAACTAGCTATTATTAAAAAGTACGGAATTTTTTCTCTAAAATAGATAGATACACAGGTTAAAAATTTTTAAAAAGACAAACTAAAAGAACACATTAAAGAAAGATTTAGTAAAATTAACTATTAAAGTTTTAAACTTTTGTGAAAGAAAAGACAAAATAAACAAAGAAAAGGAGAGAGAAAAATATGCAAACAATAAAGTGATTGGGCAGTCACTGATCAACAAAAAATATATGTAACGAAAGAAAGTTAAGAATTAAGAATTGAAAAACATAGAACACTTCAAAAATAAAAAAACAACAAAAACTCATAGCCAAAGAACAAAACAGTCAACCCCCTAACCCAATTTAAGAAAACAAAAAAAACATAAAGAACGAAATTTCGAAAAAGAGCAACCAGACACAAACAGACACACAACCTAATTGTAAATTTGAACAGGAGGTAATTTATCAGCTTTGTAAAACCAATTTCCACCCTCAACCTCCTTCTTCAACCATCTCGTAGGAAACTGAACTAAATGACCTCTAATCAATCCCAACAACTTCTCAGCAGTTTCATGATCATAAACAACACCATACTTAGAATTAAACGCAGCATCAGAATCTTCAACAACACTAGCAGACGTCTTTTGATATCTTTCCAATTGAGCCATTCTGGATTTTCTCATATTAATTCTGTTTATTTCATTCTGATCAAAGTTACCAGTCGCTTGTTGTTGAGCATAATTACGTAAATCAGGGGTGCTTTCACCATTCGCATTATATGCGTCCAATAATTCCAGAACATCATCGCTACCGTTGTGGTTATTAGTCAGTGGAGTTGTGTTTGGTGTGCCTGAGACCTGGTGTTGGCCGTTGGAGAAATCGGAAGAACCAGTATTGTTTAACTCAGTTGAACCACCATTCATGCCAGTGCCAGTGCCACTGCCATTAGCACTAGTATTGTTATTATTACCGAAACTTGCACTTCTCGTCTGCTCATTCTTAGTGAAGGCCAATCTCAATGCTTCAAACGCTTTGTAGTCTTTCCACATTTGAACAGAGTCATCTGGTTGACAATGGAACACCATTTGATAAATCATTGTGTTTCTCATAGCCTGGGGCATCCACAATCCTTCGTAGAATTTGATATCTAATGGATCCGAAAATGCAAATGGATCCAAAAATTGGAAATCAGTTTGTGGTAATGTAATCTTGTTAATGTGGTCAATATCAACATCAGTTAAATGAACAGCTTCAGTGATACCTGCAGCAATAGCATTGGCAGCACCTGGTCCAGAAGAACCCAAACCTGAAGCTGGTGGGAAACCACTGCCACCGTTTGGAGGTTGTTCCAAAGAAGAATTTAGTTGTGAAAATTGCTGTGATTGTTGATGAGACAGGAATTGTGGAGTAGCTGGAATTTCAGATGATCTGATAACATTTGGACTTGTTTGAGCAGAATTGTTAAATGCACTGGTAGTAACCGCAATAGCAGTATCACGTGATGATGGAGGCATCTTTTTAGCATGATTTAATGCTTCTTTATTAACCAATTTTTGGATATAGAATAATTTTTTAATCATGATCCATCTATCTGCATTAATAACATCGATTGACTCGTTTGCTGGGGCCGGATGCGTTAAGTGATCAACAACATCTTGATAATCTGGTAAATTCTTATCTAAACCATTTGGACCAAATGTATAACTTGAAAATTGTTTAATAGCTTCATCGATTCTTTTCTTGGAGTCCAGATACATCTTAGACGTAAATTTATCAGTGAGACCTTGAATTTCTTCAGAATGGGCTTGTGTTGTAACTCTTGCATCTGTTGAAAAATTCTTCTTTTCTCTAATACCGACATTTTCTTCACCAGCTCTATGATTGAAAGAGTAAGTAAATGGAATATCATCCAAGTTTTTATCAGCTCCTAATGAATTAAAAGAGTTAAACATAGCATTAGTTAGTTGCTTACCAGATCCACGTGGTTTTTTCAACATAGCTTTGAAAATTGGTGTACCATCGTCAAAAGATTCTTCTTGATGCAATAGGTATCTAGTAGCTAATTCAACTTTAGCAGCCAACGCATGATCGCCCTCTTGATTTTGTAACGTTGAAGCTTTTAAACCTTTACCATGAGAAGCAAAATCTTCAATTTGAGAAAAACGTCTTTCAATCATTTCAAATAAATCAACATCAACACCTAGATGTTCTCTCATCAATCTCATTCTTAAAGTATGAGCGAATTTACCAACTTTATATGGCTTACCATCCATCTTAGAATCAATCATATCTTTGTCTCTAACAATGGCACAAACTTCAGAATCTCTTGTACCTCTCATTGATCTCTCATTAATGTTTGCGGAACCAATAATTGCAATTCTATCATCAACAATCATAGTCTTAGCATGAATGTACAATTGTTCAGAAACTAGTAAATCATTCTTACCGATATAACTCCACTTTCTTAATGAGAAAAATTGAATATAATCCTCAGGTTTAATACCAACTCTTCTTAATTTTGAAAAAATAGAAGAATCACCCATTGAAATAGACATATACTGACATTGCATAATAACTCTAACGGCAGAACCCTCTTTAGAGTCAACTTGAGCTTCAAAACCAGGCATCAATGGAATCACAATAACACATTTCCAGGTTTCCCTCAGATCATGAGCTCTAATGATTCTATCAACTAAAGCATCACCAATCTTATTCTTAACTAAAACATCATCAACATCACAACTTGTAACAAAAAATTGATTCTCCATGTACACGAAATGTTCACTAACTTCGATACACTTAATATAAGCATTCTGAATACTTTGTTCATGATCTTGTAAACCTAATGACCAATCACACGACGATCTTAATAATTGAATTTCACATGTACCACCAAGACCCAAATCTTGAATTTCATCGTCTGTGAAGTCTCTAGGAGGGATTAACAATGGGGTTGGTCTGGATGGTCTCTTTTGTCTCAGGATGTAATTCCAACGTTGTGCGAAATGTCTTGATAAATCTCTTGCAATGTGACCAGAAGTTAACATATGAACATCATGCCATGGCATTCTTGGGACATTCAATCTATCATACATGTCTTCAAACGGCTTGTCTAAATCAAAGAAATCCTTCTTTCTTGGATTAGAGTAATCTTTCCCTGGGAACTTCTGGAATTCTAAAGCATCTCTAGCTTCTTGACTTAAACCTTCTGGAATCTGGGATTCAAAAGCATATGGAGCATCATCCGCTAAAACATGATCTGGAGTATCAAATCTACCATAACATAAATCAATACCACCAACAAAACAAACACTGTGATCGATAATGGCCAATTTTTCATGATGTGCCCAGAAATAAACACTTTGCATTAATTGATTTGGTGATCTTAAGATATAAACATTCTCATGCAAATTCAACAAAGAATGCTTCGTCCATAACGAATCGGTGATGACTGTATTGGCAACATTTCTATACACAATAACAAAAATCTTAACACCTTGTTCAGCCTTTCTTTTCAATAATCTATCAATTCTCCATTCTTGGTTACCGTTAGCTGGCCTTCTTAAGTATAACTCAGGGGACAACCACCAATCATGGATGTAAATGACATCTTTAGCCATTTCCAGAGCAGCAGATAGAGCCCACATGTAATCTCTACCGTCGACAAACCATTGAGCAAAACAATTTTGTCTAATTGGAGCAAAACTATCAAATCTATGAGGTTGAGACCAAATCGATTCATCTTGCATTTTCTTAATCACATCACCCCATTTTTTCAATTGTTCAAAGGATTTATGAGTCACGTATAGCTTTCTTTCAGTGTTTTCAATTTTCATGATCTTGTATTTGTTACCTGTTAACTGCTCGGTAACATTATCTAAAACACCATCGGCTTCATCTTTACTTGTTGGATTGGCATTTGGATCATCTTCATCCTCATCATCTTCATTAACAGGAGCCAAAACTTTATCATTACCAGCATGAGGATTGTTAGTTAGAGCAAGTTGGTTATTATGCTGTTGTTCGGACCAACCACTTAAGCTAAATTTGAATTTAGAGTCAACTAAAAACACATCTAATGGGGTAGTTGAGTTAATATCAGCGACATACATAATATAAGAATGTCCAACGACAAACCATTTAACCGAATGTCTTTGAACCATAGCTTTCCATTCTCTTGCTTTTAAATGGCCAACTCTCCAACCTTGATCTGCTGCTTTAGTAGTAACGTACAAATACCCTTCTTTACGTTTCTTAACATTTTCATTAGACAGTAACACGGAAACTGGAGATAATTCGAAAAATTGAAATATACGATTAGCTTGGGATGAGAAAGTTAAACGACTCAGCAATTCATCGAAATATTTTTGTAATTTAATTTGATACGCAATTTCAGGTGAATATTGTTGAGTTTGCTGTTGTGATAACAGAGCACCATTTGTTTGATCGTGATGATGGTGGACATGTGCATAGTTGATTGTAGAAGTTAATTTATTTTTCACTTTGTTAACAAAATAATGCCTTTTGCTGACTTCAGAATTGATTGAAGCGCCATCATCGAAATTATCATATTCATCGTCTGAGGAATTATGCAGAATTGGTTCTGAATGAGATGGTCTGTGACGGGACGAATGAGATTGTGTACCAGGACTTGGCAGTGGAGGTAGTTGAGCGAGAGGTTTAGAAGAAGTGGAATTGACATTAGTAGCTTGACTCAAAGCAATTGGAGGTGGAGGAGGTATTTGGACTTTTTTAGAAGGAGTAGTCCAACCATTTAGTTGTTGTTGTTGTTGTTGCTGTTGTTGTTGCTGTTGTTGTTGCTGTTGTTGTTGCTGTTGCTGTTGCTGTTGCTGTTGTTGTTGCTGTTGTTGTTGCATTCTATTATCTAAAGCTAAAGATTGTCTTGGAAGCGTTGACATACTGTCATGTCTTGTAGTGGTAGCTCTATTCAAACCTCTTTTAGTAGCATTTTCGAATTTTGGAAATTCTGGTAATAAATGGTCAAATTTATCTTTGTCTTTACTAACTGTACTATCTTGGGTACCTTTATTCATAACATTCTTAGTAATGTTATCACTAATCAATTGATATTTAATATTTCTATGTAAGCCAGACAATTCCTTAAGAGTTTTAACTAAAGACCATCTTAAAACATTAGGGCCCAAACCATATTCTAAATCAACTTGGAATCTTCTCTTCTTAGTATGCTTTGCTGTGGTTATATCAGTAACAGATAAACTTAATAAAGGTAATAACATTGGGATACGACGTTGTCCTAATTCATCATTTATAAAATAAGTGGACACCATAATAGCAGAAGGATAACCAGCAACCATTGAATTAATGAGTTGCTCAGTCTTAACTTGATTCTTAATATCTAACTCATGTTCAGCCTTTCTATTTGCACCAGTGCCAAATTTACTATTAATTTGATGCTTATCTTTCTTTCTTCTAAATTTTAACAATTTCTTACCAGTATTGGCAAATCTATGCTTCCCAGTTTCATCAGTTGGAGTAGCAGGTACACTATGAGAGCCCCCTAATCCATTTGGTCCAGCATAACTATTCACTGCTAAGAGTTGTTGTTCGGAACCAGAATTAGGACGAGATTTGGTACCTTTAGAGAAAGGAAAAGCCAATTTAGTAGCTGTTCTTCTGCCAATTGAAGGACGTGTAGGTGATTGAGAATGAGAAGGGGATTCAACAAATCCTGGAGCCATACGTTCATTGGCTTCAGGAGGAGGATTCGAAGAAGAACCACCTATGGCTAAATGTTGTAGTAAGCGTTTTCTAGTTGGTCTTTCTTGAGAAGTGCTCTGTTGTTGTGTTTCATCAGGGGGAGCAGCTAAAGGGTTAGGAACATCGTTCAGAGAAGCAATTGGATTCTTGACAACTTCAACAGCTCTACTCAAACCCCCTTTGTTGGGAATTTCTTCAGCTTCTTCAGTTAAAGAGGCTCTATCTTGATCTGCATCAGGGAGATGTTTTGTTAGCTTTCTTTCCGACTGTTTGGGTTGCTGGGCTTGGTTCTCCTTGAAGTTCAAGTAGTAGTCTAGTTTCTTTGGGTCCAAGAGAGCAGAGAAGGTGGGACCGTCTCCTGAACCACCTGGGTTGTTGTGATGGTTGTTAGCGGTGTTATTCACCATGTTTTCCTGGGTGTCTATCGACTCGATGGCAGTCTTGTATGAGTTGGACTCAGCTAAAGAAGACCTTGTAGATGCCATTATGGGAACGGATAAAGAAGAGAGGGAGGATGACACGATGAAGATCGAATTGAGGACAGGCTGGTTGTAGCTAGAGTGCTAAATCTAAAACTGCCTTGGTGCCTTGGAGCCTTAGCTGGAATTCGAATTTAACTTAATCGCAAGTGGTGTATTCACAACAAGCCGCTCAGTGTTTCCACCAAAAACTGGACCATGCACCTATCTACAAACAACCCAATAATGTGTATTTACACATTTCCCTGTCGATACGAGTGTGTGTAACTAGTACATATATTTAAGTAATGCCATTTTATAGCACTGGGTTCAATCTATTGGCACCTATCGGAACTCAAACATAATAGTGCACA
>JAKTPC010000096.1:0-32002 GCA_030557395.1 Ambrosiozyma platypodis | reverse complement strand
TACATTCCTACCACTATAAAGCAAGCACTGGCTTGTCCTGATGCTGCTCTCTGGCAAGCTGCCGTTGACAAGGAACTATCTGCTCACTCTTCAAAAGGTACTTGGGACCTAGTTGACTTACCTGCTCACCGGACTGCCATTGGTTGCCGTTGGGTCTTTACGATCAAAGATACTGTTTCTCCACCTATTTACAAAGCCAGATTGGTTGCTCAAGGTTTTCGCCAAATTGAAGGTATTGACTATTCTGAAACTTTTAGTCCCGTTGTCCGCTATGACAGTATTAGACTGTTGTTGGCTGTGGCAGCTCAGTTTCAATTGTCCATTCACCAAATGGATGTCACTACTGCTTTTCTCAATGGTGATTTAGCTGAAACCATCTATATGAAACAACCACCTGGTTATTCCTCTGGAGATCAAGTCTGCCTTTTGAAACAAAGTATCTATGGTCTTAAGCAATCCCCTCTCTGCTGGAATCTGAAGATCAATGGTGTTCTAGTTACTGCTGGTTTCCATCGTCTCTTATCTGACCAAGGTATCTATTGTCTTATTTCCAATTCATTCATTACCATAGTCACTTTATATGTTGATGACCTTTTAATTCTCTCCAACTCCTCTGAATCTATTCAAAATGTCAAACAGCTGTTGTCCTCACACTTTCAGATGAAAGATCTTGGTCTGGTCAAAACCTTTCTGGGTTTAGATGTCTCTCAAAGTTCCTCTGGTGTTTCTTTAAAATGTTCTCACTATCTTCAATCTGTCCTTTCTGATTTCCGTTTGTCTGATTGCAATCCCGTTGCTACTCCACTTCCCTCTGTTTTGACCACTCTTGTGTTACCAAAATTTCTCCACTGGTTCTAAAGTCTGTGTTGGTACTCTGGTTACGGATGATCTCTATCGCTTCTCTTCTGCTGCTATGTCTTCCATATTTCTAGCGATTTCCCTAAAGATATCTCTAAACATACGAGGCACTTGTATCACACTAGCATTGTACTCTAGATCTTGATAACAAGTATCGAATATACCAACTCTCTGACGCATTTCACGAAGATTTAAAACAATATACGCATTCAATGAGAAATGTAAGTACTTTGTCACTTCATCTTGTGAGACTCGATACCAAGGATTTGCATCTTGGGCGAGTGTTTGCGAAAGGGCATTTGCATAAACATCAAACTGTTCTAAATTCAAATTATAAAGAATAAACCTAACCTGGTCATCTAAATTTGTATTCATTATAAGTTCGAGGGGGGGTGTTTGCTAAATTAATTTATACTAGAATTAAGCACTAGTAGGTCACCAATTGAACCTGACAGAATCAATATTCGGATAGGCTTCCTTTTGAAAAGGAGTTTTGACTACTAAATTTTCATACAATGATGGAGCGACTCAACGGAGAGTGTACGCATACACAAAATATTGTATGGGAAAAGAAAATGGTTTCATCGACAATTTTGGCTGTCTAAACCGAAAACAAACTTTACAACAAAGCATCTATGATACAGCTATAACGATACCGTAAGAAACCGAAACATTATTATTGCAACTTCTGTGTACTCCTGAACTATATATAGCTAAATTTATGGATAAAATAGTCTTCCTTGAGTTTATGACATTGTTCAATCAATTGCCACCTAATTTAACTAAGAATTATATACAATTCTCTTCCCAGACTTTATCTAGTAGCCGTATATGTATATGATATATGGCTTTAGCCAGAGTTTTGGTGATTCAATCAAAGATGCCCGCAATCACAATCTTATCAGGAGCATTAAAAATAGTCTTCCGAAGCCCACACCTATGGCCCATGAACCCCGTTCAATGGGACCATATATACAAGTTCACAAGTTGGCATTGGTTCTTTATATTTAACAAATTATGAATCCAATTAGTTTAGATGATGCAGTTGTATTTTCTTCCAATGAATTAGCAACTATCAAAACAATGGTTAACTTTGTCTCAATAATCAAATTCTTTGAAGTTCCAGAAGATAGACTTCATGTTAGAGTTTCAACTTTGCAAAATCCCGATTTGATTCCACTTGGACCCGGAAAACGAACATGGTCTTGGCTTGTTTTCCTTGGTTAATACATAAACTAGTACTGTCTCAATTCACTTCTGCGTCTTCTCTTCTAAGATTACAGTTAAATATTCTGCTATCATCATCGGAAATGTTATGACTACTATACATACCATCTTGAATGTGCAACCTGGCTCTGATCATCGTATTAGTTTTCCTATTTATACTAAATGTATATTTGGTATTTATGGCTTTTATATTGCTACTATCATGAGATGTACCATTGCCGTTGTTTGGTATGCTTCCCAAGGTTGGTTAGGTGATCTCATGGCTAACATTTTATTATCCTCTCGGTCTTAAAGTTATCTAACTTGGGAAAATACTTTACAAGAATCTACTCCATTCACAAACAGAGAATTAATTGGCTTTGTTATTTTTCAATTACTAGGCATTCCTTTCATTATTTATAAGCCCGAAAGTATGAAATAGATCATTCATCTTCTATTTTTGGCTTTGCAGCTATGTGTGGTATCTGCGGATTTGCTGTCTCTGATAATGGTGGTAGCGGTGGTGTTATCTTCCATTCTGAAACTAAATCATCTGGGTCTGCATTTTCTTGGGAGTTTTTAGATGCTATCTCTCAATGGTATGGCTCCAGTTATTAACAAACCTGATTATAGCCGTTTCAGGAAAACCATGTATTCTACTGTTCCTGGATCAATCGTTACCATAATGGGGACTGGAACCATTACTTCTCTCTTGGGTATCGCAAATGCTTCCGCAATGGAAGGTAAATGGGGTAATGCGGTGTTCTGTTGGTTTATTGCCTTCTTCTTTTATACCATCTTGTGTTTTATTTGGAAACCTAAAGGTTTAGGTGAATTTGACGAAGCTGATTATTATGGAACTTATTCTGCTAATAAGTGTAAGTATTGGAATGTGGTTCAACAGAATGAATTGAGTAAGAAGAATTACATGAACTTGGAGCAAATTGATACTTTGCCTGTTGATGAATCCCCTTCTTCCTCGAGTGTTAAGGAAGGAGCAGAGGTTGTCATTACCCAGTTTAAAAATGGTAGAATAACCTTAATTACCTCTTATACTATGTTTTTCTTCTTGCCCTTATTTTTATTTTTATTTATATCTATAACTGTAACAACTTTAATATACGCTATTGGAGTAAGAATTACCGCGGGGCTGCTCGCACCAGACTTGCCTCTTTTCATAAATTTATATTACTGATGAAAGTAAGATTGAAAATTTTGTTTTGAGTAAGTAAAGCTGATAAACAAATAAAGCAAAAAAAAAAAAAGGAGGATAAATCAAAATAAGCTAAAGTTAATAGACCAAAAACAAATTGAACTAAATCTAGTAGTTTTGAGCGAAAGAACTATGCTCTTTCTCAAGACGTTTTGCATCTCTTCTAGTAAAATAATATGCAGTACCAGTCGCCACCAACCCAAGAGAAGCCAAGCAAGCAGTATACGTAAAACCAATAAAATACTCTGGAGCATCTCTAGTGTCCCAAACCAAAATTGGAACCCAAGCGTTAGTAACGTAAGCTAATGTATTTGTAATTACAACAACAAAATTTCTTTTCATGTCATCTTGGAACAATAATCTATTAACCCAAGAAAATATTTGAGGTTGGCCCCAACTGGTAGGAATACCAATAATGAAATAAGCAGCCCAATGTAGGCCTCTAGGAATTTCCCAAACTGATAGACATGCACAACCAAAAATCAAAAAGATGAAGTAGAATGAAACAAATATATGGTTCAATTTACCCCCTAGAAAATCATGTAAGTATGCAATAGTTAAAGTAATACCAATAGCAGCACCATAAAGAATGGAAGGATAAATGTTATATTTACTTGAAGGTAATCCTAAACTAACCTTCATCCATTGAGTAAACGTAGGTTGACTTATAGCAGTACATGTATTGTTGTAACACAAAAATAAGACTGGAAACACCCAAATATGCCAAGTGTTGAAGAATGACTTAATCTTTGCAAAAGTGTATTTTTGTCTAGTATTCAATTGAGCACCTATTTTCCGTCTTCTTTCTAAGGCAACTAACTTATCAGTTTCAGTAAAGTACCAAGCATCAGTAGTAGATGGTGTGTTTGGATCAACAAACATAGTATAGATACCAATTGGGAAAGAAATAATACAATCAAAAACAAACATCCATTTGAATGGCTCTAAAGACGAATCTTTAAATCTAGTTAACACAGCCTCTTGTAAAGGACCTGAAATCAAACTTGCAGACACACCAGCAACAGCAAAATAAGACGATCTTTTGGATAATTCAGCCGGGCTGTACCAAGAACCAACCAAGTACTCTAAACCAGGAAAATAACCAGCCTCTGTTAACCCAATCAGGAATCTAATAGCATACATACCTTTAATATTATCTTCCTTACAAGTAATCATAAGAACAGTCAAAGTAGCCCATATGATTTCCAACCCACCTAAGTAATATCTAGCAGAAATTCTATGTAAGATTAAATTAGAAGGAATAGCACCCACAATATAACCAACAGTCCAAAGAGTAGTCATATAATTCAATTGATTACTTTCCATATTATAATACTCTTTCATACCATTAACATAAGCAGTAGAAATATTGGATTGATTTAGATTTTTAATAAAATAACCACACATAGAACTGGATAGCAAAAACCAATCTAACTTGAGCAAAAACGTCTGTTCTTTTGGATTCTTTCCTAAACCATCCCAGAAGTACTTAGCAAGTCTGTAAGTCCACTTTTGTTGTCTAACCAAATCTGCTTCTATCACTTTAACAGATAAATCGATGTATGGCTCATCTTCAGACGAAGAAGTTTCCGAAACGGCATCTTCTGCAACTGTGTACTCATTAGATTTCGAGGTAGGTTCATCATCTAATGGATTATCGTGGGCATGAAGATGATGATGATCATGTTGATACTTCTCAAAAGTATATCCCTTGGCCATTTTTGTATTGGTTGCTTTTATAATGGATATAAATTATGTCACAGCATTATCAAATCAGTTAAGGAAAGGAGGACAAACCCAGGTATTTAAATAACCCAGATTACATGTTGAAAAATGTAAAAAATGCCATTCAATTAGTCAGACAGATTGAAAATAACAAATTACTTGATTTCCAGTTGATTTGAGCAATAATTTCCTTGCAATGACACCACAATATGTAAACCCTAATCACGAATTAATGAGGTAGATGTCACAGTTCAGGTGACCATAACTATGTGTATGATCACGTGTGAGATAGTCCCTATGTCTCAGATGCAAGATTGGGAATATAACGTGCATATAAACTTAGGTTAGCATAGCTTTAGTATGTAAGTATGAAATTAAGAAGGAGGAAACTGTGGATAGTGTGGTTATAAACTGAGGATCGCACTTCAAAAATCTTATCCTTTGAATTCTTGGGCTCTTGGGTTTTTAGGTTCTTGGATTCTTGGTTGTTCCTGGATTAGCAACACCTTGGCACATGAGTATTTAACCTGATCAGCAAGTAATACTATATAAACCTGTTGAATATATTAGGTCTAATCAGTGATGATAAGACACCTGAAAACTAAAGATCTGAACTGGGCTCAAAGCAAAGCGAGCCCCATCACGGGGACTCACCGATTCAGCGATCCACAAGCCACACCAACACAACCACAATTTGGCATAAGTATGGGTTTGACTAACTATATTTGACTGCCATGAGTGCCTTTGGAAGACTATTAACAAAAGTTAACCGGGCTTGCCTACAACCATGAATTCTTGATTCATGGGGATTGAGTTTCTGGTAATATTGGTATCTCGATCTCAAAAGCCTAAATATAAAAAATTATACACACCCGTGCACCATGTCATATGAGCAGCAGATGTATCTTCGAAAGAGTTCAATTCACCTCATCATTAATAATTGCTACAACAACACCCACTTCAGACTTGAACAATGCAGGACGTGAGCTAAGGCTGATAATCCCCTTAGTCATTGTGTTAGAATCAATCATGGAAGAAAAAAAAAAACGAATAGAAGCACGTTTCTGAAGAGGCAATAACATATTGAATTGACTTTAGTAGTTCAATTGAATTTTCCAATTTATTCCAAAACTTAGATCTCAAAGATAATCACTTTCAAGTGAGATATACTTTGAATTAAGTACACTCATGCAGGTGCCTGGTATATTCAATATATTCTTTCTTGGTGATTGTTAGGCCAACTTTTTCATCACCAAAATAACCTTTCCGTGGCATTATTTCTCAAACAGCTTTGTTGTGGATATTTTAGAAAGCTTACCACAAAACAGATTGACAGCATGCTTCAAAAACCATGTGTAAAGTATCTTCAGTTTCATGGTACTCTACCAATTATCATATGAATCGCATAACCGTTGAACCTAGAGTTGCACTAGTGCTAATTTTAGTACCAGATCGCGCCGCAGAACTTTTGCGCCGTCCCACCGCCCGAGAATTTAGAGCTAGTTATTGGGCCCTAACTCTATATATAGCTGGATAACAAGTAGGTTTGATAGTGTCGACTTTACATTGACTTGAGCTAGTTAGAGTTACTAAGTATGATTACAAGAAAATCCAGGATAGAACTCAAATCATATTCACAGCAATAAATGGTCGCCCAACGAAAGTTATCGCCCGCATGCCCCACGGACAGCTCATGAAATGTCTCTGAGGTGAATCCAAGACGCCTTATAGCACTAAGCTACGTAGCAGGATCAACACCCCGTTTCTCATTTCTTCAACTTTTTATAACTCATTTTAAGTGCTGATAATTTATATACCTTTTTCTCCTTATCTTGTGATCTAGCTCGTATTGCAGATCCTGTTGAACACCCAGACTCAACAAGCTCAGATGTTTGGTAACGAGCAGCACTTCTATTCTTCACAGCAGAAGCCTGTCTACCAACAACAGCAGTTCCAATATCAGCAACCGCAACAGACTAGTAAGCAACAGCAGCCATATCATGAATTCCAGCAACAGCAACAGCAACAACAACAACAACAACAATCAGTCGCACCTATAGCTGGCTTTGGTAATAACATCAACTATCTTCAACAAAGCTCGCAGACCCAGAAAAGTACAACTCAACCTATAAACTCCTTCCAACAACAGGCCATTGATAGCTTAGCACTTGATGACTTTCAGAATGCCCCTCAGTCTTACGGTGACAGTTTATACGGCTCATCTCCTGCTAGTTCAGCCCAATACACAGATTTATATGCTCCATCGAGTCCTTCAAAAAGTATTCGTTCAAACAATTTCCTAGCTCCTGTTACATCAAATTCTTCATCCTTACTTTCACCCCAGAATCAGCCTCAGCAACCCGAGTTTTCTTATCAGTTAGGAAACAGTAATAGCAATCCTATTTTGAAGGCAAGTGAACTTAATAGTTTCAAACAATCTCAACCTATAGAACCATCTACTTTATTAGACACTTCTCAAGCAAAATTACAACCTAGTATAACATTACAACCGAAACCTCAACCGCAACCCCAGAAACACTTGCTAAAACCACCACAAAAACCTGAATACGTGTACTTTGAACGTCACCCTGAACGCTTTTCCAAGGCAGCACAAGACAAAACAGCCGGAATCAAGTTAATTCTGGAAAATTATTATAAAATATCCATTGAACATGCAATTGAAAGAAATCAAAGACGAATTACATTTGAACAAAAACTTAGCTCGGATTCATCTCTGGAACGTAGAAACAGAGAATTGCAAATATTCGGTAAGAATGAATCCCAGTTTTTAAGGCTACGTAGAACCAGACTAACCTTAGAGGACTTTAACACAGTTAAAGTTATCGGTAAAGGTGCATTCGGGGAAGTTAGATTAGTCCAGAAGAAGGATTCCGGTAAGATCTTTGCTATGAAAACATTATTGAAAAGTGAAATGTATAAAAAAGATCAATTGGCCCATGTGAAAGCTGAAAGAGATGTCATGGCTGGTTCCAATTCTCCATGGGTCGTTTCTTTATATTATTCTTTCCAGGATCCACTATACTTATACTTGATTATGGAGTTCTTACCTGGTGGAGATTTAATGACCATGTTGATCAACTGGCAGGTTTTCAGTGAAGACGTTTCTAGATTCTATATGGCTGAGTGTATATTGGCCATCGAGGCCGTTCATAAATTGGGATTCATTCATAGAGATATCAAACCCGATAATATCTTGATTGATATGAGAGGACATATTAAATTATCTGATTTTGGTTTATCTACCGGTTTCCATAAGACTCACGATGCGAATTATTATCATAAATTATTAAAAGAAGGCCCTACAACTACAATCCAAAAGCCAAACATGGGCAGAAACTCAGTCATGGTTGACCCAATCAACTTAACGATATCTAACAGAGAGCAAATACAGACCTGGAGAAAGTCAAGAAGGTTAATGGCATATTCAACAGTTGGTACACCTGACTACATCGCTCCTGAACTTCTGCTTAATAAAGGTTACGGTAAGGAATGTGATTGGTGGTCGCTTGGGGCGATCCTGTTTGAGTGTTTGATTGGCTGGCCGCCGTTTTGTTCTGAAACTCCATTAGAAACATATAAGAAGATTTTGAACTGGGAAGAAACACTCTATTTTCCCGATGACGTCCACTTAAGTCCTGAAGCTGAGGACCTAATTCTGTGTTTGCTAAGCAATGCCGGAAATAGAATAGGCACACTTGGGGGAGCAGATGAGATTAAAAGCCATCCTTTTTTCAGGGGTGTTATTTGGGAAGATATGAGAAATGTCGAGGCTCCATTCAATCCTAAACTAAGTTTGAAGTCTATTGCCGATACTAGATTCTTCCCGACCGAGGATCTAGATAGTGTTCCCGATTCGCCTGCTCTGGCTGAAGCTGCTAAGGCTAGAGATAGAATGAAGAAAAGTGGTTGTTCCAACGATGTTACTAAGGAGGACTTGCCATTTATTGGTTACACATTCAGTAGATTTGAGAATCTGAACAAGAAGAATGCATTATAACACATCATATTAATTATGTTTGTTACAATTCTCTTGTAGCTTTATTATGTTAATGGTACTGTACTTGTTTACTTTGCTGAAGTTCAATGGTACTTTTGTTTTTTGTTTTTTTTTGTATTTTGACTAGTCACTAGCCAAGCCCCTAAAAATTCATTTCTATTACTTTGTCATGAGATTCTTACCACTACTCCACTACTACTCTTATATAACCTTTAATTTTGATTTGTTATATGTGGGCGTTTCTGACTTTTTTGCATGTTGTTTGTTTTCATTTCTAGTTTTGCATGTGTGTGGCATCAGCTCTGTTTTTTCTCTTTCTTTTTGTTGTTCTTTCTTTGTCTTAATTACTTACAAAAATTTCAGATTTTATTATTATTATTATTACATTACCACTCTTTTAAACCTACTTTTTTTTCTTAATGTTAACCTTAATGTTATAACTATGTTTAGTTTAGTTAGTCTCTATTTACATATATCAACTTTATATCCTTTAAATTAATATTTACTTTTTAATCAATTAATGTTTTATTTGTTTTGCTATTACAAAATTCATTGTACTTACTAAAGAATAAACTGTTTCTAATAAATTAAGAATATGTGAGATATAAATAACACGCTATAAAAGTAAATGCAAGTGTGTGTAAGATATATGTGTATAATGATGTCTGAGGGTAAAAGAAGGAAAACTAAATATATCAGAGAAAGAAAGGAAAATCAAATAAAGAAGAAGAAAAAGTAGCATCAGTGTATTAGCAGAAAGACAAAACTAAGCACAGGAAAATAAAATAAAGTCAAACCTCTAAATAACATAAAAGAAAGAAACAAAGTAAAAACAGCTAATCAAAATTTTATAAACCCCTTTTATTTAATTAGGTGTTCAACTTAGTGGGAAACAGAAGCTTCATGGATGTTAGCATATCTACCGGATGGATCTTCATCACAACCCCATTCAGCCTTTGGAATCCATCTCATAACAGTAGAAGCAACAGCCTTTTGAGGGAATAATTCATCGAATTTACATCTGTAAAAGTAAGATTCTTTAGTAGTTGGAATATCAGTGCCCCATTCTGGTTTTGGGTTGGCGAATTCCTCATCAGAGACAGACTTTTCAGCCAAGTCTTTCAAACCATCAATCCATGAGTAACCAACACCATCTGAGAATTGTTCCTTTTGTCTCCACAAGATTTCATCAGGTAAGTATGGTTTAGCGTTTGGGTCATCTTTGGTACAGAATGCCTTTCTTAAGATGTATTTCTCAATCTTACCAGCTTTAGTATCAATGACCTTGTCCTTTGGATCAATGTTCATACATAATTGTAAGAAGTTTTTGTCTAAGAATGGAACTCTAGCTTCTAGACCCCAAGCCATGGTAGACTTGTTAGCTCTTAAACAATCGGCATAATGTAAGTTCTTGACTCTCTTGACACATTCAGTATGGAATTCAGCTGGTGATGGAGCATTGGCGAAGTATAAGTAACCACCAAAGATTTCATCTGAGCCTTCACCAGATAAAACCATCTTAACACCTTGAGCCTTAATCTTTCTGGATAACAAATACATTGGAGTAGAAGCTCTAATGGTGGTAACATCATAAGTTTCTAAATGGTAGATAACATCGCTTAGAGCATCGAAACCTTCTTGTAATGTGAATGTATGTTCATGATGGATAGTACCTAGATACTTAGCAACTTTTTTAGCAGCAAGTAAATCTGGAGCACCTGGTAAACCAACGGCAAAAGAATGTAATCTAGCCCAGCCAGTTAAAGACAAGTGACCTTCATCATCAACACCAGTTAAAGTATGGGAAGCATCAATACCTTCACTTTGACCTTCAACTTCTTTGGCGGCTTTAGCAGTTTCTCTAGCAGCGATAGAAGCAATTAAAGAAGAGTCTAAACCACCAGATAACAAAACACCATAAGGAACTTCGGCCATTAATCTCTTTCTAACAGCCAGTTCTAAAGTTTCTCTAACCTTCTTGTAATCAACTGGAATATCAGCGATTCTGTTTTCATCCCACCAGTCTGGGTTGAAGTATCTAGTGAATTTATCAGTGTTAGAATCATAAATATGACCAGGAGGGAAAGCAGTGATTTCATCACATTCATCAGTTAAACATTTTAATTCGGAAGCAAAGAAAACAGTCTTTGGATTTTTGGAAGATCTACCCATGTACAAAGTAGTAACACCAATTGGGTCTCTAGCAGCAATGACTCTGTCATCTTGCTTATCATATAAAACCCAAGCAAACATACCATCTAAATGTTTTGGAGCATCAAGGCCGTATTTTAGGAATAATGGAATGATAGGCTCACAATCACTTAAAGTTTTGAATTTGTAATCTTTTAGTTCTGATCTGATTTGAATATGGTTGTAAATCTCACCGTTAACGGTCAAGATGAATCTACCATCTGGGGAAGTGATAGGTTGGGCACCAGTGTCTAAACCAACAATAGCCAATCTTTCATGACATAGAATAGTGTTGTTGGCGATAATGTTACCAGACCAATCTGGACCTCTGTGTCTAATTCTTTTGGAGTATTGTAAAGCTTTGTCTTTGAATTGCTCCACTTCAGGAACGTTGTAGGCTGCGAAGATACCACACATTTTTAACTATTTGTCTTATAGAACAGGATGAAGAGAAAACGGTCAAAAGGAGGGGAGATAAGATAAGAAGAAAGGGGGAACTTTTATCTTTTTATACACTAAAGTGACTCAATTCTTACTCAACGGAAGTTCGTCGTTGAATTTACTAGGTGACTGAAAAATTATTCAGCCGTCGACAGCAGATCTGATTCACAAAGAGTCACCACTGCTGGTCGACGCGCTATCTCCTGCCCAGGACCCCCTCGACATTGGGTCTCGACAATTGTCCGCGGTCTTTCCGATTTTCATTAGCCGCTTCCAGGGCTCGTAACTACAAGGCGTCGATTTCCTTGCAACCGTCGATCGATTCAAACGCCATCTGATCGCAGGGCAAGCCTTTGAGTCAATTGTGCAATTGTGGAAGTGAACAATGCGATGAATGTTACTGATCTTTTTTTGCAAGCATACCAACCTCCTAGTCTCTTGAAAGTTGATGAAATCAACCCTGTTCTCTTTTAAGAACATCTCCCATCCTTTCAATTGTATCTCCAGAAGACACAATCCTCTACAAGTTTACTCTGCCTCCTCTTCTTATCTCCTTATCAAGAACTATCAATTTTCTTCCACGTCTTACAGTTCTTATAGTACAGCTTCAAAAATGTCTGTTGAAACTACATTAAAACCATTATTCGATGAAATCAACAAATTGAAGCCAGCTTTCATTGATAGATTATCTAAAGCTGTTGCAATTCCATCTGTCTCAGGTGATGAGTCATTAAGACCAAAAGTCGTTGAAATGGCCCATTTCTTACAATCAGAACTAACTAACCTAGGCGCTTTAGATGTCACCTTAAAGCCTTTGGGTGAGCAACCTCCTCCAGTTTCTACTAAAGGTTTACAATTACCCCCAATTGTGTTAGCTAGATTCGGTAGCGATCCAGCTAAGAAGACTGTTTTAATTTATGGTCATTATGATGTTCAACCTGCTTTATTAGAAGATGGTTGGAATACTGATCCCTTCACTTTAGTTGAAAAAGATTCCAAATTATTTGGTAGAGGTTCTACTGATGATAAAGGTCCTGTTATTGGTTGGTTAAATGCAATCGAAGCTCATAAAAACTTGGGATTAGAATTACCTGTCAATTTAATTTGTTGTTTTGAAGGTATGGAGGAATCTGGTTCTTTGGGATTAGACCAATTGATCGCAGATGAAGCTCAGTCTTACTTCAAAGGTGTTGATACCGTTTGTATCTCTGATAATTACTGGTTGGGTACTAAAAAACCTGTCTTAACTTATGGTTTAAGAGGTTGTAACTATTATCAAATCATTGTTAGCGGTCCAGGCGCTGATTTACATTCAGGTATCTTTGGTGGTGTTATTCATGAACCAATGACAGACTTGATTAAAGTTATGGGTGAATTGGTAGATGTTGATGGTACTATTAGAATTCCAGGTGTTAACGAAATGGTTGCCCCATTAACCGAAGAAGAATCTAAATTATATGAACCAATTGAATTTGATGTTGATGAACTAAATTTGGCATCTGGTTCCAAAACTGCCATCTATCAAGACAAGAAGGATATTTTAATGCACAGATGGAGATACCCATCATTATCTTTACATGGTATTGAAGGTGCCTTCTCTGCTGGTGGTGCTAAAACTGTTATTCCAGCCAAGGTGTCAGGTAAATTCTCCATTAGAACTGTTCCTGACATGGATTCTGATAAGTTAAACAAATTGGTTGTTGATTACATTAACAAGAAGTTTGCTGAACTGAAGTCACCGAACACTCTAAAGGCCGAATTAATCCATGATGGTAACTACTGGAAATCCGATCCATTCAATGAATCTTTCACTGCTGCTGCTAAGGCCACCAAATTAGTCTGGAATATCGATCCAGACTTTACCAGAGAAGGTGGTTCGATTCCTATCACCTTAACTTTTGAAGAACAATTAAAGACTAACGTTTTATTATTACCAATGGGCAAAGGTGATGATGGTGCTCATTCCATCAATGAAAAATTGGATGTTGCCAACTATATCGAAGGTGTCAAGACTTTGAGTGCTTACTTACACTTTTATTCTAGTGCCTAAATTTTGAAATTACCTATTTATATAGTATTTATTTATTTATTTAACACGATAAATTGATAATCCTTAGACCTTCAAGGCGGTGTCATCGAGAAAGCGCTGCTCACCTCCGTCTCCGCTTACGTAACTTCACGACGAGCCATCGCCAGATTTGCTAAAGATCGAATATTTCGATGAAGTTTGTTATATTCGACTGTAGAATAACCTGTTTGGAGACATATATATAGAGAACCGACCAACGTCAACAGAGCATGGAGCAATATCTTTCAGGCCCTAACGTTCCGCAGTTCTTGAAGCATCCAGACTGTTATCCAGGATACAAAAGATTGAACCTGGACAACCCAGATAGAATCGATGGACTAAGTCTGCAAAACAAGTTTAAGTCGGATGAAAGAAAATACTATAGTTATTTCAATAAATTGAATGCTGATGGATTGCTGTATGAAACCAACATAAACACTGCTTCTTCTAGGTATTACAAAGCCCATAGCGTTTATCAACCAAAATTAAATGAGCAAACTGAAGCACAAAGGCTTACTTCTCAAAAAGATCGTGCCTCATATAGAAATTTTTTGAATTATCCCACTATATTTGGAGGTGTTGAGAAACCCGGTTTAACATATCACGCAAGTGTTAAGTTTAATGATAAAAACTTAATCTTTGGTGGCCTCGGAATTATGGCTGCTGAGAAATATGAGAATTATTTAAGAGATGTCACTGATAATTTTACTACTCCTCCTGAAAATATATCTATTAGATTCGATGAAGATTATGATTTACCCATTCCTTTAAATAAAGAAAAGTTGTTAACATTAAGTTGTACGGCTAATAAAGTGATGTATCAGTACACGGCTGGTTCTAATACTGTGTTACCTGTGCTAATGTTTAGAAGTCCTGATGAGGTCGATTTTGAACAAGAAAGTAGCTCCTCTTCTTCTTCTGGATCTAAGCAAGTAAGACATGGTATACCTATCACAACATGTTGTTTAACTGGAAATAAAATCAGTAATAGACACTTCCTTATGTACGGTGGATTTATGGTTTTGACTAAAGTTAATAAAAATAGGGCTGATAAAACAGTTGAAATTGTCAGAGAGATCGTTCCTTCTGATAAATTGTGGGTGTATGATATTGTCACTACTACATTCAAAGAAATTACAATTTCTGTCAGTCCTAGTTACTCGGTCTTGATTCCTAGAGCGTTGGCTAGATTTGCTTGTGAAATGGTTTCTATTACAGTTGAAGACAACAATCTAAATTTGGATGATGAAGCAAGCACCAGTTCGTCTACAAATGATTCATCGGCAGTTGTTAATTCTCAAAAGATGAAAACGTATGTTAGGCCCTCCATAAGCTTTTTATATGGTGGATACGCTTTTAAAGAAGGAACGAAGAGTTTCACTGCACTAAATGACCTGTGGAAATGTGAATTGTTGCTGAATGGGGATGAATTTGCCGATGAACTTATCTGTACACCTGTTGGTGATTTTCAACTCTTATTTGATAATATTAGTTATTGTGTTGATGAGGAAGGTAATGAGACTGGAGATGAGATTGAAAAGTATGAATTCTGTGGTTTGTACAAACATACAGGACCAGAGTCAAATTGGCCCAAGCCTAGAGGGTTTGCAACAATGTTGCTTGTTGAAAACCAAGAACTTGGGGAATTGTCTGATTTAGTGGAATCCGCTTCTGCTGTTGCTGCTAATGGGCTAGATTCAGCTGCTGAACTTCATCACCCTAATCCAACAAGTGAATCCCAATTGAATAATCGTTCTACAACTCCTCAGCAGCAACTACAACAGCATCATCACTACCATCATCATCAATCCTCTAGCTTTTCTACAATTTCCGAACAACGTAGAAGTCCATTGAAAGCGGCTCCTCTTAATACTTCAGAACGTAGGAAATCACCTTTGGGTAGCAACCCATCTTCATCACCGCAAAATTCATATGTTGCTGCCTCTAATCCATCTTCTCCTTTTTCACTTATTAATCAGCATAATATACGTCAATATTTTTCTAATAGAATATCCAGTTCAACAAGTTCAGAAGGGTCATACCCGCGTAATAGAACATACAGTCATGGTTCCTCATCTTCATCGGAGCTTCATTCTCAATCAGGTTCGTCATCGCCTTATCTGATGAACGTTCAAAAATATTCGTCCCCCTCAGTTCTTTCTAAGTCGATAATATTGTTTGGAGGTTCGTCTACAGTTTATTCTAAAGTTGTTGATTTGAAAACAGGTAAGAAATCCACTTTCAAATCGTCCGAGATTTTAGGAGACATTTGGATTTTCAATTTGAAGGAGGAAACCTGGTATACCATTGAATCCTATTACTTAAGTGAGGAAACCAACTTAAGAATATGTGGTCAAGGTGCCACTCATCATGGTAAGCACTTGATGGTTTTGGGTGGTATTCGACCTGAGAATCTCCCTGAATCAAATTTTACATTAAAATACCAATCTGGAAATGCGAAACCGGTTGGGCCCCAAGCTCTGGATCAATTACCGGAAGAAGAAGATGTGCTGGAACACAAGAATGCGTTATTGGGTTATTTTAAAAAGAAAGGAGTTGAAAAAATCTTAACCGATCCAGAAACTGAAATGGCCAAACAAATGCGTTCATTTCATGCTGAGAGCAATGACAGAATTGTCGATAATTCTTACTTTTTTAATTTAACTACTCAGCAATGGAGGCAACTGAAATTGTTTTATATTAACAATTTAAAAAGTACATTCGATGATGGAAGTAAGTTGCTCAGAGTTTGGTCTCCTGTTGTTCAACTCGATTCCAAGATGTTGTTAGTCAGTGGTGAATTTGTCAAGCTGGATAAAAATACTCACAAAATTAGAACTGATGTTGATCAGAGTTTGTTTGTTGGTGGTATTTGCGAGGTTTTTTCTTCACAACTAAAGATATAATACTTGGAGGGGGGAGGGGGTTATCCTTCTAAATTTTATAAAATTTACTTCACTTTTTCTATTAGTTTCAATAGTTGTTCACTTTCCTTCCTCAAGGAGTTATTTGATTGATTACTAAGTTTATTATAAATGTTTGACTTTTATTTGATATTTCGCTATGTACCCTTGTTCATGTCTTATAATTTTTTTAATATTTTATATTTTTTTATGTACTTTTATAATACTTTCAAATAATTCGTGATTTCATTAGATCGTAAAAAATCAAAAAGCAAAAAGCACAAAAGAAAAGAAGTGTCTATACATATGCTATTAACAATATCCAACAAAAGAAATAGTACAATAAACTAACCAAAAGAGCCAGAATCTTTATTACCCAAAGCGAAGATAGGTGTAAATATTTTATACAAAAAAAACAAAGAAATCATGAAGAGTCATCCAATTCTTCGATAACCAATTCTCCCACAATTCTTCCAAAACAGTTAAGGAAGTTATCTTTAGTAAACATGTTATTATTATTGTCGTCAGTGCCTTCTAATTTTAGTTTAGAATTGTCATTAATGCTACCTTTCCCCTTATTTGAAGTAACCGATTCGTGCAGTAGAAAGAATTCCATTTGTGATTTATCTTTTAAATCTAGATTTTCACGTTCACTTAATTCTTCCATCAAATTCAACCAACGATATGCGTCATTGTTTCGTATAATTAATTTATACACTTTTCTTGAAATTTGTTTGTTTAATGTTGTGTATTTCATAGTTGATAAATTTAATGGTTTAATTTTTGGTTTGATTAATAATCTTTGAACTATTAATTTCTGCGTATACGATAAAGACACAATATTAGATGGAACTGCTGGAGAAATTGGAAAAGGACCTTGAGGGCTAGAAAAGGAATTTAAACGACGTGAATGCTTGCGTAGTGGAGTCGTATGATTTAAAACCTGTTCATGAATTGATAATGCCTCTTCTGTTAGTCGAAGTGAAGTGCGTGGCAAGTTTTCATCAGCGGTAGTAACTGGGGAAGAAGACGTGATGACAGGAATTGTATTGTGACTTTTCTTGTTATTTGATTGCTGCAGCTGATGATCAAGGTGCCTAAGAGCACGTTTTGGCCGTTTGAATTTTTCAACTCTAGAAGTTGGAGTTTGTACTCTTTGAGGGCTTTTGATGCCATTTGGTTTATCATCTTGATGCGTTAAACTATCTAGTATTTTCCAAGCTATGCTCTCTTCAGTATTCTTGTTTGATGAATTTGTGTCTTTCCTTCTATTTGCCAACATCCTCTTGTTTCTGTCAGCCAATTCAACATAATCAACTTCATCGTCATCATTGAAACCTGTACTTCTTCTAGCATTTGCGTTACTATTAAATCTTGTACTTCTACTTACAGCAGCTCTTCTGACGGTTCTTCTTTGGGGAACTTCAATACCTAAATGATTGTATCTATCATTACATATCTGTCTTCTAAAATCTTGTAAAAAAGTAGACATCACACCAACGCGTCTAGTAGGAGTGTCAGCACCATTAGCTCTTCTACCCCTTCTTCTATTTTGAACGATTGAATCTCTACCTTGTAAAGAGTCACACATAGGGCAATGAAAATGGCTAGCATCCATCAACCCAAGACATGAAATATGGTAACCACTTGAACAATCAGTACAGATGGCAAAAGTTGATCTTGAAGATGAATCGCATAGACAGCAAATAGGGTTGACTAAATGTTGATGTCTGAATTCAGGTAAAGCATTGTTAACCATAGCATCTTCCTGGATGTATTCTTGAGGAATAGCAAAATCTGACTCGTCGAACTCCATTGGGAACTTTGCATCTTCAACATTGATAGTCTCTATAACTTTGGATTCAGACAACAATTCGATAATTTTGAAATTCGAGCGGCACTGTGGACATGTGTTAGCTTTCTTTGACCATTCTTTAATGCAGAAATCATGATAGTAATGATCACAGGGTTTGGTTCTAGCTAAGTATTGTGTGGCCCTAGTCTCTCTAGGGATGACCTGATCTGGTTTAGGTAACAAATCCAAGCAAACTGGGCACAGTTCTTCATCATTTTCGTCATCTTCATCTCCAAGATTCTGGTTACCGATTTCGTTAACATCTTCCTGATCGCAACAATCTAGTGGTACAACCTCTTCTTTAATCAATTCAGGGGCAGAGTCAATTTGAGACTCATCTTTGGAATGTTCTAAATTTTCATCAACAACCAGATACTCTTCATAATCCTCTTCTTCAATATTCATTTTTAGTAATTCGGTTAACAAATGTTGTTCTTGTTGTAATGTTGTAACTAGATGTATAAAATAAAAAAATGCGTTTATTTTGTTAAAAAATGATGTAGCTTCAGCTCTAGTGAGGTGGTCAATAAACGTTTTTTTTCGAATCAAAAGCAAGTATAAGTAAGATATGTGTGAGAAAATATATATTCGGTGTCTATATCCAGGTAAAAGAGAGTGCAGGCTGTTCCCGAACACTCCAATTGGCCACCCAATTCCATTTATGAACTGTTTTAATCAGGCGAAAACGGCCCAAAATTGTCTGCACAGCCTTGCACAGCCCAGATTATCTTGGCTTAAGTCTTCAAAGGTTTTTCCGGTGGTAGCCATGCTGTTTAAATAAGAGCCAGCTTAACTACAAACAGGTTTTTTCAATAGAAAACTTGTATTTAATTTGGAACGTGCTGACTATATAGTATAAAATGAGAAATGTGCGTAAGAAAACGATAGAAGATATAAAAAAGTAGTATATATCATAGTTGATCAAAAAAAGGAGATTTAACGGAAAGAAAAAGAACGGTGTAAAGGATAAACTAAATCTGATTAACTTACCAGAAGTCAACTGCTGAAATCAGCTGATGACCTAATTATCACAGACATCACAAGAGGTAGTTGTAGAGCTCGTTGTGGTTTCGTCGCAAGGTGTACTAGATGTTGTGGTAGTGTGACCAATTGGACCACATTCACCATGTAGGCAGGTAGCAATTCCAGTAGAAGCAATAGAACTTATATCTGTACATCCACCGTGTAAACCTTCACATTCTCTAGTATCAGAACTGGTAGTAGTTGGTGTAGTATTACCAGTTGAAACAGTAATAGTCATAGTATCACAGGCACAAACATTAGAAGCACAGCCGATGGTAACAGTTTCTTCATTGACAACGGTAACTGTGGTCCACTCAACAGAAGTGACAGGCCAGTATGGTTTACAGGTTGTAGTGGAAGTGGTATATGGAGTGGTAGCAGTTGAGGTAGTTGAGGGAGTTGGGGTAGATGGTGTTACAACAGTGCTTTCAACTGTTGATTTTCCTGTACCCCAGAAATCAGCACTTGTAGTACCCCAGGTAGTAGCAGTATTTGGAATAGAATAAGTAATTGGAGGACAGCTGCAAACAGTATCGGTACAACCAACGGTAACAGTTTGGGTGTGAAGAATAGTTGAACTAGACCATGAACATTGACCTCCATTACCTCCCCACCAAGCTTTCCACCAGGTTCCTTGAGAAGATGTTGGAACCTGAGATTTTGGAACCTCAAAGTTGAAGCCAGAACAAGAACAGGATGACTCTTCACAAGAAAAATCGACTTTTTCATTGCAAAAGATGCAAGTGTTCCAAGAATAAGAACCAGATTTGGAGTAATCCCAACCAGATGGTGGATAGGAAGGTGAAAAACTACCGGGAGCTTGACAGGCTTGAGTAGTTAATGAAGAAGTTAAGGCAATGAGAACAGTAGTGAATAAAAACATGTTGATGGGTTTTTGTTCTTTCTACTTTTTTAGAGTTGAAGTCGAATATAAATGAATGAAGAGGAATAGATGAAATATTTATAGTCATAAGAAAACCAAAGGATCACAGAACTTTCATGTACAAAAGGGCCTACAGGATCGTTTTTAGAAGTTTAATTGGAATGTGAATATATAGAACTACTAGACCCAGGTTTCCATTTGTTTAGGTTCCTGTTGGTGATTAATTTGATCAACGTAAACGTAATTATGTATATGTTCAAGAATGATCAGCTTGGTGGAGGGGACATAATCAATGATTGGTGTACGTATTTGACACTTTTAAATATAGATGCTCACCAAGTGAAGTAACCCAGTGTATTGATTTTACTTGCAGGGGTAGTTGAATGAAGAAGCAGGAAATTGTTGATTTATGTTTCGAGGAGGTTTCAGTTGGTCATTAGGGGTAAGTGGCTCCCATGAAAATAGCTGAAGTTCAAGAGAATGAGGAAATACAATGCTCCAGAGTAGAGACGTTAACACTATAAACTGGTAGCTTCTCTTTACATGGTGTTCTACGATGTTCTATACTAGTTAAATAAACTAAATTACTTCTTTGGGTGATGCTGGATTTTGAATCATCACTTCAACGAAATTGGAGAATATCTTTTTTAGCCAGCTATTTTTAGAGCATAATTTCTAATAATATAATACATTTATTATAACTATTGAATGATACCACTCAGTTCCGTCTTCAACATTGGCTGATACACATTACGCTAAGTTGAACTAAGTTGAACAAGTTGGCTCACGTTTTTAGATCACCGGAGCCTGTAGGTTCAATCTGCCGCTCGCCAGACTCTGGAGATTGTTCCTGCGTTGAGCCTGTTTCGGAAGGAGCTATTTCAGTTGAAAGAATATTACTGGTTCGTGGGATAAAATGGCCCCGACTATTCCCTATCTAGAAGTTTATCTAAATATTTGATTGGCATTCTAAAGTCGAACAACTACGAATTATAATAGTGCCAACCAGTTAACGAACCCATTATCATGCAGTTGACAACTCACCGATCTATACCCCCATGCACAATACACTTCCATCTTTAGTAAAAACCCATAAAACTTCCAATAATAATAAAAAGAAAAAATATATCTGTACGTCTAAAATTATAAAATTTCAATGGCTCGTTCCAATTCCATGGAAACTTCCACCGCTGCACATTCTAGATCTTACCCATAATAATCCAGCAGCTTACATTGTTTTTCCATCCACTATTAATGCATAAGCATACCAAAACCCCCCATAGTTACCTGTAGTAACCCCCTTTCAAATAGATGAGAAGAATGTTTAAAACATGACAGAGAACAAAACGATCACCGTGAAGCCTTGAACCTTTAACTAATGTTATTAATAGCAGGGACCTTAGGAAGGCTCCATGCTGACATGCCCCCTTCAAAGCTTCAAAGCCTGGTAGTATCTGAGCAAACCATACCCTAAGCTTGTTTGAAGAAACAAATCGGGAAGGAATCAGAAAAGTTAGAGTACAATCGGAAAAAAAAGCTGAAACTCAAGAATATAGTACAAAGCAGAGAACAAGAAGTAACAAGTAAAGTAAAGTAAAGTTAAACATAAAAACAAATACTAGCCTATGAGGCAAGAACTTTGTAAATAAAAACGTAATCAGCTGCCTTACCTTGCCAACCTCTATTACCACTTGAACTAATCATAAATCTACAAGTTGGATCCACATACAAATCACTCAATATACCACCACTGTGACCAGGAATAATCATGAATGGAATCTTCTTTTTCCTCTTCTTACTGGACGTTCCAGCAAGAACAGCATCAGCCTCTTCTTGAGCTTCTTCAGAAGCCAACTTTAGATCATACAATCTAACGTTATCCTGACACCCACATAACAAGTAATCTTTGTTAGGCAACGTTCTGATACAACTGATCGGACCAGACGCAATTGGGAACTTATATTGGTTACTATGAGTTTTCAAATTACGAATATCGTAGGCATCAACTATCGCATTTCTTCTACCCACATAAATTTGATTACCATCATTCGACCAAATTGCAGACGTACACCAAGGAGCAGTACCATTGACTCCAATACTGCTGACTTCATTATTGGGTTGAGCCAATCTAGCATCCCATATATTAACGGTACCGTTGATTGCCGAACTTAAGAACACTTGATCTGATCGTATACAGCCTTCATAAAAGCCAGCATTGGCAGTTTCCGCTTGATGTTGTTTGATGCTGTTTTTGATCATTTCTTCATTACTACCAGTGTTATCTGTTTCTTTAGATTTATCGGCAGAAGTGTCTTCATCATCTTCATCATCATCACCAAATAATGAATCCATATCGTCATCTTTCTTGCTTTCATCATCGTCTTCGGTGTCTGGCTTATTTTTGGAATTGGTCAACGATAAATCAATGGCACCAAGAGGTCTGAAATCGATACTCGATATTTGTCCAGTTGATCTAGTAAAAGATGTAACATTCCGGCCAGTATTTAAATCCCACTGTAACATTTTCATATCCCATGACCCACTAATGAATTTATTTTCTTCCGAGTTCAACTTCAAACAAGACACAGTATTATCATGTTGATCCTTACCTTTTCCTTCTTTAAAATAATATTGAATGGACCCTTCACTGGACCTAACAGACTGTAGAGTAATCCCACCCGATTTCAACCCACTTAATAGCCAAAACCCATTAGATTCAGCAACCAAGGAATAAACAGGCGAAAGACGAGGTTCATAAACGGTTATGTTATCCACATCAATTTTTTTAGTTTTATTTTTAGAGTTGGTTGGAGGTTTAGACAATTCTTCCATCAAGTCTTTCTTATAATAAGGTTGTTCATTTTCCCAATATGAAGTAATCATACCACCATATGAAATGGAATCGACTAATTGATGTCTTTGTGCAACAGTTAATGGGGCCCTACCTTCAACAGAACCGAAAAAATCAAATTTTCGGATTAATCCATCTTCACCACCTGTGAATAACCATTTGGGGCCCTTTGTTAACGCTATTGAGTGAACGGGAGAAGTGTATGGAATGGCCACTAAGGGAGAGACTTCCGCTATTATCGATGATTTGGCTCTTTCTACAAGTTGTTGTCTTAGTGTAGTTGCTGTTGTTGGTTTTGCGTCTATAATCACTGTTGGATCAGAGTACTGGTGCTTCTTTGGAGTCGCTGTTGTAAAGTTGTTGGTGGTTTCTTTCTTTTCTTTACTTGAAGTACCATCAGATGTTGGTTTTGCCATGGAGGTATCTTGTTCCTCGTCATCTTCCTCGTCATCATCGTCGTCATCGTCGTCCTCCCCATTATCGTTGTCGTCACCATCGCCATCACCATCACCATCACCATCACCTTCATCTTCATCCTCATCATCTTCTTCTTCATCCTCATCCATATCCTCGTTATCATTATCATTGTCTTCCTCAGGCATTGGAGCATCAACCATTGGAGCGTCATCTTCTTCTTCGTCATCGTCGTTTTCATTTTCAACTTCTTCATTCAATAAGTCAAAATCCGCATCAAATAGGTTATTCGAGTCCTCCATTGCCATTGCTGTGTGTGCAGACTGTGATCTGTTATCTTGCCTAGAAACATACAGTGAATTAAGATAAATAGAAGTTCAAAACATTTTAATCGCTTCTCGAAATCCTCACGAAATTTTCAATCAGCTCACAAATTACATACGATTGACCGATTGACGATTGTCCTGACCATCACTCTTCTTATCCAAATCCACAGAAAACCAAAAAATATGACATTGTCAGAACCATCTGCTGATACTTCAGCAATCCTAACGGAGCACCTAACCTACACTTTCCCACAAACCAACAAAGTCGGGCTATATGACATCAACATCAACCTATCCAAATCCTCCCGACTACTATTGGTTGGCCCCAACGGAGCAGGTAAATCTACCTTGCTTAAGATACTAGCTGGCCAGAAACTGGTCAAACAGGGGTCAATCAGATTAAACGGAGGTAATCCATTTGATTTCGATTATCATGAGAAGGCGAAATGTGGAGTCATCACTTACTTAGGCACTGAGTGGGCCAATAACCAGATCACACAGAGAGATATCCCAGTCACTGTGTTGATTGACTCAGTTGGTGGTAATGTGTTTACCGAGAGAAGAGACCAATTGATTAATATGTTGGATATTGATATTAATTGGAGAATGAACCAGTGTTCAGACGGCGAGCGTAGAAGAGTGCAGTTATGCATGGGGTTGTTAAAGCCATGGGACTTGTTATTGCTAGATGAAGTTACTGTGGATTTGGATGTTTTAGTTAGATCCAGATTGCTTGATTTCTTGAAATACGAAACTGAACACAGAGGCTGTTCTATTGTTTATGCGACTCATATCTTTGATGGATTAGGAGACTGGCCTACTAAAATTGTTCATTTGAGTGGTGGATGCATAATTAGAGATTATGAGATTGATCAAGTGAAGTATGTTAATTCCGAGACTGGGCAGACTGCTAAGGAGGTTGCAGGAGAAATTATAATCGAAAAAGCCCATTCATTGTATCCTTTAGCTTTGAATTGGTTAGGCAAGGATTTGGAATTAAGAGGAGAAAGAACCGAAGATAACACCAGACCCAAGTTTGAAGAATTGAGTAAGAAGACCACTGAGATGTATTACGATGATAAGGATAGAGTGACTGCTTACTTCCAAACCACCAGAACCACCAAATAGAGAGACGGTTTGTTTACTTACTCTTACTTTTTGTTCAACCACCTAATTCTTTCTTCCTTTATTACACGGCTTCAACGTCTTTGCCTTTACTTTATCATTTTAATATCTATCATCCAGTAATCCCTCATAGTAATCCCTCGCTTTTATTCCCCAGATTCCCCAGAATTTAGGTGAATCCGGATCACTTGCCAGCAGCTAATGCTGGCTTCTGATTGGTCCGCTGCGAGGATATCGGTGCTTTTCCAGCAGGTCGCAGACTCCACGGGGCCCGCCCATCGATCAATTGAAAGAACGCAAAACCCCCAAACACACCCTCTTGAGCCACCAGCTAGCAGAACCTGATCACCACCTCAGGTTCTACACTATTCTGTACTCAGATTATCACTCCAGCACACACATAACAATTAACGGTGCTACTTTAACTCATTGCTTATCTGGATTTTCACTTTAATCCTAATTTCGTTTCTTTTCCTTGTACGTGAAACTCAAAAATTTTATTTTTGCCTGATCTAACTTTATTTTCAAACTTCAAACCCCCATTAGAAAGGTCGTTTTGCTACATCATCTCCAACAAATGAGTAACATAGGTCCTTCAGAAGGCCCAGCCAACGAACCTTCTCTGACTCTCCCTCCAATCAAGGACAAAAAAGGTAGATCCACATCGTGCTACTTATGCCAGAAGAGAAAGCAAAAGTGTGACCAGAGATCACCAAGTTGTACCAACTGCATCAAGGCTAACGTTCAATGTGTTCAGCCTCCCAGATACGGGGCTAACAACAAACCTAACGTGAAAGATGAGTATACCTTGTTGTTAGAGAAAAAAGTCAAGCAGTTGGAGAAATTACTGGATGAGAAAACAAAGAAAATGGTGACTTCAAACTCGACTGAACTATCCGGTCAAGCTGCTAAGGCTTTAAAGTATAGAAAGATTTCTCCTATGCTACCTCAAGAATCAGCTAATATCCAAGAAGTACTCCCCAGTAAATCAGGTGGACCGATAATACCCCCTAACGAAGCTCCTTTTAATCAGTTTGATTATCAACTATCTCAGCCTTTTGAAATTTTCATGAGTACCAATCAAGACAAGTATAATAAATCATTAATAGTAAACTATCATTTAAAAGATTTTTTGAAATACGAGCCAATATTCAACATGGATGTCAAATTATCAAAGCAATGCTTAGACATTTATTTTGCCTTATTACAATATAAATTTCCATTACTCAATGAATCCGAAGTGTTTAAATTCCATAATGATTACTACAACAAGATCCAGTATCAGAATGAAGATTTTTATCATTTCAGTTGCGCCAGAATGTTTTTAATTTATGCTATCTCTACAATGTTACACCAAACAACGGGTAAATACAGAGGTCCAAATCCATATAGATTCATATCATCAGCTTTAAGACACATAGTTTTCTTTAAGAATATTGAGCCACTACGTAAAATCGAGATCTTGATCCTGTTATGCTTCTTGTTGATCAGAACAGATAAAGATTCCAGTGGCCTTTACGTTGTCATTCAAGATGCCATGAAATCATGTTTACAGATCCACTTGCATAGAGCAAAATCATATCAGCGTATCCCTAATGATTTAAAAGATAGAAGAATGAGATGTTTTTGGTGTGCTTACTTATTGGAGAAATCGATAGCAATAGCAGTGTCGAAACCATTCATACTAAAAGAAAGCAAAGCTGATTCTGACCTACCTTTATTCGACTACGAACCATCCAAGGCCATTCATCCAGGAAATGGAACCACTTTCATCAATCAATCTATCAAAATCAGAAGAATTGAAGCCAGATTCATCGAACAGTTAAAAATTCTAAGTTCAGCGTCCATTGTAACTAGAGATCAGTTACCTGAAGTTGAGAAATTTTTCCAAGAGTTACAAGACTGGAGAAAAGAGTGCCAGGGTTTTAAAAGAGGTATCGAAAATGAAACTTTGAGTGTTTATTATTACAGATCTGTTAGGAATTTAATCCAACCGTTTTTGGAATTATTGGATCCTGAAGACCGGTTATTCAGAGAATGTCAAGCCGCCGCTGGTCAAATATGTCAATCTATTAAAGCATTTCATCAAAAGACAGTCAGCGGTCATTCGATTATAAATATTCACACAACTTTCATTGCTGGTGTCACGTTAATTTACTGTTTATGGCTACACAGGAATCGTGATGATATGAGAAGAAAGTTATTAGGTGACGATAAAAAACATACTAGACCCGCTGTTTCTGAAGCGTTATTTTCTGGTTTGGATGACTTGAGAGCCTGCTCAATTTCTCTTTATGTTATGGCCGAAAGAACGAAATTTGCAATTAGTTTCAGAGATACATTTGATGAGATCATGCATGCTACGATTGGTAATTTGATTTTAAGATGTGGTCCTGATTCTTCCGAAATTATTTATTCAAGTGAACCTGGTATGCCCCCTGCTATTGTTAGAAAGCCAACTCAACATTATACCGTTGAGTCAAAATTGAATATTACTAAAACAGATGCTGATAAGTTAGAAGAAGAAGAAATCACAAAGAGAAAAGGGCAATTGACAAGATCTGCCATTCCTAGAGGATTATCTCATTTATTGATACATTCACCTCCTTCATTTCCTCGGGATACTAGTTCTATGATCCCACCTCCATTAACTACTTCTAATGTTCGTTCATCTTCCCCAACTAACAATAATCGACTACCACTACCCAACAATAGCTCCTCTGTCCCACCACCTAATTTATCATCGTTGCAAAATTCTTCAAGTTCAATGACTTCTACATCACCAACAGGCTTAAGAAAAATCGGGCTGAATTCATCAACATCTCCATACTCGTCATCATACAACAATTCGTATTCGCTATCCTCAACAACTACATTAACTAATAGAATTCCAATAGTGTCAGCCACTTCACCAGTGACCACATCTGAACATCAATCCCTGAGCTCACCCAACTTTTCACATTCATTTGCATTACCACCATTACCACCATCAGCAACCACAACCACAACAACACTAAATCAACATTCACCATCCATATCAACAACACCAAACTATAGCGCAATGACCACACCACCATCACAACAAGCATCAATATCATACACACGAACTCTACCATTGCAACCAAATACAACTACAAGTAACCAGTCCAACCAATCTAACGACTCATCTAACACCACAACACCACATTCACAACAATCACAATCATCTTCATCAAACAGCTACAACCCATCTGGTTCAGGCTCTGGCTCAATCAACGGCTCTACTGCCTCCGCATCGTCAAACCAGCAAACGCCAGTGATACCAGAACTCCTACCATTTGTAGGAAGAACAACAGCCATGATCAACAACATTTCCGTGTGGACCGGCGAGTCAGGCCAACAGATCCCGCAAACTGGACTAGTCATGATCCACCAGAACAACAACAACAATGGCTCAGGTACTACCCCTAATTCTAACTACGCCGCCATGAGCAACTACAATAATATGGCCACAACACCAGGAAGTAGTGGCACTGGATTAAATCCACTAGGTACCATCCCGGAACTGAATACGGTTGGGTATCCTAGCAGTGACAATACTGGGGTGAATGGTCATTTTGGGTTGCTGAGCAATGTTAGTGGTGACCACAATCATCAACAGCAGCAACAACAACAGCAACAGCAGCAACAGCAGCAACAGCAGCAACAGCAACAACAGCAACAGCAAGGTGGAGGTGCTGCTGGAAAAGGTGGAATTGGAAGTGGTGGAAGTGAGTTGGATTTGTTTAGTAATTGGAATTTATTACAGAATGATGATTTTTTCAATGTTGGCTCTGACTTTGGATTTTTGCCATGATGATAATCGGAGGATGTTTTTATTATAAACTATAAGTTGTGAGATTATTTTTGTTTGCTTGTTTTGCATTTTTTCATTCATTCATGATGAGTGGGTGATACTGCACTTTGCTTTGCTTTGTTGCACTTATTTTGGGTTTGTGCTTGTTAAACATATTTCTGCATGGCTGGTTGTTTTGTCTTTTCATTAAATTATATTATTGCTATACCATTTTGATTTTTCTTCCAGTATAACTATTACTATTACTATTATTATTACCACCATCCATCTTACTTTATCATTTTATTATTTTATTATTAAACGAAAGAATTTTTATTTCTAGTCCTACTGTGATATCTTTCTCTCTCTTTTTACATTGTTTTGTTTTTTTGCTGTTCCATAATATATTAATTATCCATATCTCGTTTATGCTTTTTGCTCTTTTTTTATTTTTTATCTTTTAATCGACATTGTATATTAGATACTACTATTTTTATTTTGTTTCATTTTTTAATATTTAATAAACATATTTCACCAGCTATGTTACATATAAAGTCCAGTATATATTTGACGAAAACTAATAATGCATATAATAAATATATTTAAAGGATAGAGACTTATAACTTAGAAAGTCTCTCCTTTTTATAAATATCGGCAACTGCTTCAACACAAGTCCAACCAACACCTCCAATGGTAACTTTATCACCTACATTACCAATCAGTGCATCACCAAGAATAAATTTATCAACATCAGTACCAAAATCGATCAACTTTTTATAATCAGCGACACCAGTGCCAGAACCGAAATATCTAATCACACTAATCTTAGGCTGTTCATCATGAACCAAATCATTCTTATTCCAAACCAAACCCTGAACCCAATTACCAACTTTAACAATCCTACCTTCAAACATCCCATCTTCCACAACATCCCAAACACAAGAATCCACAACACCCGCAGGAACAGCAGCGTCATCATCTAACATCACAAACTTATCAGGAGTAGACAAAGCTAAATCCAAAGACATCCAAATCTCAACATACGGTTCAACCTTACCAGTTGCGGGATTCATCATACTACCAACCTCTTTCCTTAAACCGCCTGGCAAAGTTTCAAAAAAGCCGACATCATCAGGAATATCCTCTTTCACTGGCATCCTAGGATACTTCTTTGGATTTTTAATATGATTGAATAAATCAAGGATGAAATAATTATCAAAAAACTGATGATTAAATTCAATCTTTAGGAGCTTAGTTTCAAAATCTATGCCTAAAACGTTCTCATATCCTGCGAATGCCCATTCGAATGGGAATTGGCCACTGAATTGTTTTAATGATCTAACGTCCGTGAATATACCGGATGGTGAAGATAACACTAATGTATTGGTTTTTTCAGGCGGGGCGATAGGTCCCTCGGATTCGGGCCAATGAATTGATAATCTTGTTGAGACTGACATCTTCTTTTTTTAGATTGTATTTCTATTGATTTGGTATCGAATTGAATCAAAGTAATTGGTCAAAAGTGTTTAATCGTTAGAATTGCGATAATCGTTGAGTTCCGCCAGTGGTCTTATCAGTGCGGCGTGCGGCCTTTGCCTTTTTGGTACCTGCCAATATAAAGAACGTGACAGATAAAGACCACATCTTAGCGGGAAATCAAATTTTCCAACTTTTCTACCTCAATCTTGAATTTTGTCCATCTTCTGAACTAAACTACTAGATAACCTCAATGGCAACATTCAAACAATTATTGACCTCAGGAAAACCCCTTTTGCTAGATGGGGCCACAGGCACAGAACTAGAAAGGCAAGGACTAAACATTAACGACCCACTTTGGTCAGGCATAGTTGTTTTATCTCACCCTATTCAACTGCAAAACCTTCATCTGTCCTACCTTTCCTCAGGATCTGATATAATCCTAACTGCATCGTATCAATTATACGATACTGAACTCCTGAAGAGAAACTTAAATCCAGATGAAGTCTACAGCAAATCCATTGAACTTTGCACTAATGCCAGAACAATCCATTTTAAAGAAACTGGTAAAAATTCATACATAGCTGGTTCGATTGGTCCATATGGTGTTTTGTACTCCGATGGTTCAGAGTATACTGGAAATTACAGAAATGCGACAGACTCTGAAATCACTGAGTTCCATTCTCACAAATTAGAGGTTTTCCATAAGTCTGAACAAGTCGACTTGATTGCATTTGAAACAATTCCTAGTTTCCAAGAAATCAAAATCTTGGTCGACTTGATCAACAAACTCAACGCTACCACTGGTAATAAGCCAAAACACTATTATTTGTCATGCACTGTTGATGCCAAAAATCAATTGGCTGATGGAACACAATGGTCTGAAGTTCTAAATTACTTAAACGCCAACACCGACGAATACTTATTCGCTATAGGCTCAAACTGCTGCAAACTGAACCAATCCGCAGAAATAATAACTAATATCAACAACGCGTTAATCCAATGCCATAACTTACTATTCAACAAAGTGAAGATTATAATCTATCCAAATTCAGGAGAAGTGTACAATGGTATAACTAAAGAGTGGGCCACTGAAGAGCCAACTGACCAACAGTCGCATGATCAAATTGAAACAATCGCAAAGAACGCATGGTTGCAGTGTGGGCAAGTGGGAATTGTTGGCGGTTGTTGTAGAACTTGTCCCGATGATATCAAGGTTCTAAGATCTTTGATTGATGAAAAATATAGTGATTTATAGAGATATTTTTCTGTTTGTATAAGTTGTGTAGCATTATCATTTTCTGATTCTTCATTCTAAAAATTCCGCTAAAGTATTCTACTTAAATAAATTATTACAGATTTTTTAATTTACCAAATCTTGGCAAATGGACCCTTAATTGAAGTAATACCATAACAAAGTTACGTCTCTATAACTACACATATGTAACCAGTAAAATTTTCACCCAAATAATGATAAAACCATGAATTATTATTGTAAGTACGTATAAAAGAGGTATATATTATGTATAAATAAAACAAAAAAAAAAAACACAGAGACAAAAAAACGAAACAAAAAACAGATGAACAGAATATGTATGAGAGAGTAGAATACG
>JAKTPC010000095.1:0-32819 GCA_030557395.1 Ambrosiozyma platypodis | reverse complement strand
GAATTAAGTTTATTACACAGAACTTTGAAGACATTAGCTTGGACGTTTAGATACCAGGTTTTAATCAGAACAAAACAACGACATAAGAAGGTTATCATAAGGCTAACTTCTTACACTTTTGTAATAGCGGGCTTAGCTCAGTCGGGAGAGCGTCAGACTGAAGATCTGAAGGTCCTGAGTTCAATCCTCAGAGGCCGCACTTACTTTTTTGCCACCACTTGGCACACGGGTGTATAAATTTAAAAGGAAGATTAAGAATTTCACACGTACATATTTGTTATCGCATATAGTCGACAACTACACTCCATTTGTTTTATCTTGAATTACAAACGAACCAGAACATCATTCCAAACGTTATACTGAGATTCAATAAATATTCCTTTCACTATTTCAGTGCTATTAATTCATTACACATACATATATCCACTGAAATAGCTCATTTTATGTTCGGACTAAGGAGATCAACAAAGCTATTATTGGTGTTTCTGATAGCTCTAATATTAGTAACAACGGTGAGCTCGAATAACAACGAACTGAGGTTGGAGATATCAGAGGAAGCACATCACTTGAAAGAACAATTTGATATTAACTTAGAGCAATTTGCTAAGAATAGTGGTCTGTCTTCAACTATTATTGCATCTGAACCTGAATTTGGATCAGAAAAAGTACTAGATATGAAAGAACAAAAAGAAGAGAAAGAGGCTGTACCTGATCCATGTACAGTGATAAACCCTCTTACCAACCAGTTTTTCGATTTAAGCTCGTTGAGTTCATTGAATTCAGAAGGTCAAGCTCAACCTTGGATTTCTAAGGGTTTTGATTATGGAAAAAATTTCTCTCTAGGTATATGTACTACACCATTAAGACAACCAGAAAGTTTACCAAACACAGATTTTTCTGATATCTCAAATAAATCAGAAGTTGGTGGGTGGTATACTGATGCTGAAGGTAAAAAAATATCCATTGGTCAAGTTTCAACTGCTCCTAAATTTAGAGGCCGTAAAATGGTGTTGGAATATCAAGATGGAAGTTATTGTTCTGCATCATCTGAAAATGGTGAAAAGCTAAGAAAGTCTACTCTATTATCTTTTACCTGTGATAGGGAAATCATGACTAAAGCTAAGATCTCGTTTGTTGGCTCATCCAATGATTGTTCATACTTCTTTGAAGTGAGAACTGTTCATGCTTGTGCTACGGCAGCAAAAGATGATGACTCAGCTCTTATCTGGATCTTTTTGGCTATTGTTTTAAGTGCAGTTGGTGTTTATCTCGGAGGGGGTCTGTTGTACAAATGTGTTAAGGCTAGGAGCAGCATAAAAAGTAACCATGACCACAAGATGATGGTGTGAAGAGGCGAAATTTGCATTTTTAATTTGTTACATTATTATTTCTCATTTGTTTTTCTTTAAACGTAGCATGTGTATTACTATTGAACCATCATAGAGTTATATAAGTTTCTTTAAATTAATTTATTGGAATTTGGAATGTTGAAAGTAGCTCATCGAGAAACTAGTGGCTCTAACGGCGTGCAGGCGTAATATGGTTACCCGGTCTATCTAGCGTGGGTCGTGCCCATACTAACCCACTCCAAAAAAAAATTTTCAAATGGCCAGCACTGCGAAATGGAAACTCATCGATGTTATAAAACCAATTCATCTCTTTTTTTTGGGTTTTCGTCGTTTTCTCCTCCCTTTCTCCTTTTCCTTTCTTATTTAATCATATTTTTTAAGTTTAACATTCGCAATGGGTAAAGAAAAGACTCACGTTAACGTCGTTGTTATTGGTCACGTCGATTCAGGTAAATCAACTACCACTGGTCACTTAATTTTCAAGTGTGGTGGTATTGATAAGAGAACCATTGAAAAGTTTGAAAAAGAAGCTGCTGAATTAGGTAAGGGTTCTTTCAAGTACGCTTGGGTCTTAGATAAGTTGAAGGCTGAAAGAGAAAGAGGTATCACCATTGATATCGCTTTATGGAAATTCGAAACTCCAAAATACCATGTTACCGTTATTGATGCTCCAGGTCACAGAGATTTCATTAAGAACATGATTACTGGTACTTCCCAAGCTGATTGTGCCATTTTAATTATTGCCGGTGGTGTTGGTGAATTCGAAGCTGGTATTTCCAAGGATGGTCAAACCAGAGAACACGCTTTATTAGCTTTCACTTTAGGTGTTAAACAATTAATTGTTGCCATTAACAAGATGGATACCGTTAAATGGTCTCAAGACAGATACCAAGAAATTGTCAAAGAAACTTCCAATTTCATCAAGAAGGTTGGTTACAACCCAAAGACTGTTCCTTTCGTCCCAATTTCTGGTTGGAACGGTGATAACATGATTGAAGCCTCCACCAACTGTCCATGGTACAAGGGTTGGGTTAAGGAAACCAAAGCTTCAGGTGTTACCAAGGGTAAGACTTTATTAGAAGCTATCGACGCTATTGAAGAACCAGTCAGACCATCTGACAAGCCATTAAGATTACCATTACAAGATGTTTACAAGATTGGTGGTATTGGTACTGTTCCAGTCGGTAGAGTTGAAACTGGTGTCATTAAGGCCGGTATGGTTGTTACTTTTGCCCCAGCTGGTGTTACCACTGAAGTTAAGTCTGTTGAAATGCATCATGAAACTTTAGTTGAAGGTATTCCAGGTGATAATGTTGGTTTTAACGTTAAGAATGTTTCCGTTAAGGAAATCAGAAGAGGTAACGTTTGTGGTGACTCCAAGAATGACCCACCAAAGGGCTGTTCTTCTTTCACTGCTCAAGTTATTGTTTTAAACCATCCAGGTCAAATCTCTAACGGTTACTCTCCAGTCTTAGATTGTCACACTGCCCACATTGCTTGTAAGTTTGATACTTTATTAGAAAAGATTGACAGAAGATCTGGTAAGAAGATTGAAGACGAACCAAAATTCGTTAAATCTGGTGATGCTGCTATCGTTAAGATGGTTCCATCCAAGCCAATGTGTGTTGAAGCTTTCACCCAATACCCACCATTAGGTAGATTCGCTGTTAGAGATATGAGACAAACCGTTGCTGTTGGTGTCATTAAGGCTGTCGAAAAAGTTGACAAGGCTGAAAAGGTTACCAAGGCTGCTGTTAAGGCTGGTAAGAAATAAGCAGTTTATTGATTTTTTATAGTCTATAAATGTTATTATTTTAGTTTTGTTACTTACGTAATGAGTTGTTCTGTTTATTTCTAACTCTTATTTGTTTATTTTATTAAGATTTGTTGTAATTGTAAATTCAAATGTAAAATTCACTGTTGATTATATGCGGGGGGATTAGCTTGTAACGGAGATTTTTTACGAGTTTAATGTCCATCACGATTCAACATTTAACGATCTAATAACTTGATTTAACTAACATTGACATATAGTTTCGCAGAGATCTGGTTATATCTCAGATATACAATCTATTTATAGTAAAATAAAACGACACATAATTCAAACTTCATTATATAAAAAAACACATATGTATTAGAGTAAAGAAACGTAAAAATTAAGGGAGAATGACAGAAAGACAAAAAGACAAATAATTTAACACAGCAAACAAAAAATAATAGAAATAATTAGCAATTAAGTGAAATTAAAAGATATCTACGACAGAATCAAATAATTTAATCTAATTCTTCCTCCATTTTAACATCACCTTCGGAATCTTTCTTTTCCTTAGTAGCCCTGTCTGCTGCTAATTTTTCAGCCATAGCAGCCATTTGAGAAGCTTCTTGTTTAGCTCTTAATTTTTGTCTTAATTCTTCTTGCTTAGCTCTATATCTACCCTTGATTAAGTTACCAGTAGAAGCTAATTCTTCGTATTTAGCAATATACTTAGCCTTTGAAGCATCATAACCGTCATCATATAACCATTCTTCAGTGTCCATTAATTTCTTTGATAAGGATTCCTTTTCTTGATCAGAAGCAAAGTCTTTGTATTGATCATCTAGCTTACCTCTTAATTCATAAATGTACTCTTCTAAAGCATTCTTTCTGTCTTCAGTTTCAGCAACTAATTTATCATCAGCAACCATCTTGAATTCTTTTTCTAATAAATCAGATAATTCTTTTTCGGTTAAAGCGTGACCAGAATAAGCAATGTCTAAATCTTTTGTCTTGACTAATTTCTTAGTAATCTTGTATTCTGGTTCAGCATCTTCTTCAGCATCTTCTTTTTCAATTAATTCTTTAACTTCTTGCTCTTGAACAATATAAGCAGATTCAATTGTAAAGAAACCAGATGGATCGTTTCTAACCTTTAATTTACAAATAGCAGAATCTTCACCTTCAGCAACTTCAACACCAGACAATTTCCATTGAGCAATGACTGGATCAGTACCTTTAGGCAATTCCTCTGGATTAGAATATTTAGCTTCAACTTCGAAATCAGAGGTTCTGTATAAGGTAATCATCTTAGTAGATGGGAAGACGCCACCCTTTGGGAAAACTTCCAAGTGATCAGTGTCTTCAGCATCTTTAGACCAGTGATAAGTAACACCAAAGCTATTGACATCTTCAAATTTAAATGGTCTAACCCTCAAAGTTGGGGAATGCATAGCACAAATGAAAGCGGCACCTCTAGAGATGGCTTCATCTTGATTCAAAGTAAAAGACAATGGTTTACCAAAAATTTCAGCTAATCTAGTTTTAACAGAAGGAACTCTGGTACAGCCACCAATAACTTCAATAGAATCAAGGTCGGAAGCTTTCAAGCCAGCCAATTCTAGAGCTTTCTCAACTGGAACGTTAATTCTGTTTAACAAAGGCTTAACAAATTCTTCTAATTCTTCTCTGGTTAATTGAGAAGAAACATCAACGTCATTCATAACAGATTCAATGTTAATCGGAGCTTGAGTGTTGGCAGATAAAACTTTCTTTAATTTTTCAGAAGCAGCTAAAACTCTGGAGTAAGCTTTTGCATTTTCTCTAACATCAATCTTGTATTTAGCTTTAAATTCATCAGCAAAGTGTTCCGTAATTGCCTTATCAAAATCCCTACCACCAAAATGTTTATCAAAGGCAGAACCTAAGACTTTTAATTCACCTTTTTTGAAAGCAGCAATAGAAACGGTATAAGAAGAGTGACCAATATCGACAAAGGCAACTTTCTTTGGTTCGTCAGTTGGCAAGTCAGTCTTAAAGACACCGTAACCAACAGCAGCAGCAGTGATTTCGTTGACGATTCTGACTGGGTTTAGGCCAGCGATTTTACAAGCATCAGAAGCAGCTCTTCTTTGTTGTTCAGTGTACCAAGTTGGGACAGCTAAACAAATATCTGAGATAGTAGATTTAGTTTCCTTTGCGGTAATATCTTTCAATTTGTGCAAGTACATAGCAACCAATTGAGTTGGGGAGAATTCGTGTTGTTCACCCAAGTATCTGACTTTGACAGCCAACTTGTCATCATCTTTTTCGATAATTGGACAAGTGAAGTACTTCTTCTCAGCGGCAACGTCTGGTGAGGAGGCAGGCAAGGCTAAAATTCTCTTCAAGTTTTCGACTGTGTTTTTCAAGTTGGAGGTTTGCTGGGTCTTACCAGTTTCACCGATGGATCTATTCTTGATCCCGAAACCAATGACGGATGGAGTAGATCTGTTGGAGACCTCGTTGACGACGACGTCGATACCTCTGTTTCTGGCAACGGCGACGACAGAGCTGTTATTACCTAAATCAATACCAAATGGAGTGGACATAGTGTGACTGTTATCAGATAGGATATACTACTACTACTGAAGAATAAAGACAGATGTACTTGATAGTTCAACGATATATAAATAAAAATTTTCAGCTCGCAGTTGGTGCGCGCACTCTTCCAGAAGCTTCTGGTTACATGCTCAAAATCGTCAACAGCGTCTGCCATCCAGGAAGCTCCAACAACTGATACACACTGGTCTGGCCAGCAACCACACCACACACCACAGACTGCTCCTGGGGACCCAAGATTTCTAGCCCATATAGCAGGTAGTACAAGAGATGTAGGTTGCTCAACCGAGTCGTCAGCTCGCCTGTGTTGTTTTCACTGCCTTTGAGATACTTCTTCACACTGGCCATGTCTGCAGACTCTCCAATGTATCCCCTATTCTCGATTGGAAACACCTGCTTGCTTTTGAAAAATGGTGATGGCTTCTCAGGGAACCCGTGCGTCAACGACACTAGCAAGTACTCCACTGGGAAGCTGGGTTTTGCGTTGTTTTTAACTTGTAATCCGTATTCGTTGATCATCTGGTAAAAAATCTCAGGAACGTATCTATCTTCCGTCTGTTCTTTGATGTAGACTTGATTTGGATGGGTGCTTGCAGAGATCAAATCAGCTTTAGCTAACGCTTCTGCACTCTCTGACGCTTGATATGCTTCTATGTCAATTTCTCCTCTGTTGTTTCCCGAAATAATACACGTAACGAATTTAGATGAAAATTCACCTGAATCACTCCACTTGCAAATGTTTGGAAACTTTAATTGCCATTTCACTGAAAAGATTAATTCTAATGATGACATGAAAAATGACTCCTTATGTCTCTTACAGATAACTGATCCATCTCCTTTACCAGCATCAGATAAATCCGTGTAAATGATACCAACCGGAGCCAATCCTAATTTACCAACTAATTCAAGCACTTTATCTTCATCTTCCCATTCTTGTAAAATCAATCCATCATCTTTATCAACTTGTGGTAATTCAAATATAGCTTCAACTTTAGCTTTGATCCCTAATGGAACTTTATCATATTTATCGTAACTACCAAACATTACACCTATTCTTTGAAATCCAGATAATCTCCACGCATTAATGAAATTGTTAATAATTTCGCTCTCTTGAAATTCAACATGGTCAACCATTCTGTATGCTTGTCTTTGTAATGTAATTGCTGAAGGTTGACATTTCGAACAAATACCTTTTGGCCACGGATCATGCCCAGATGGACACTTCTTGTCAATTTTGAAGTTTGTTTCTGATAATGGTGAAATGTATGACCCACCTTCACCTTTATTAGTCAATGAGTTCAATTCCTTAACATGCGAATGAAATGAAATATGTTTAATGTTATGCTCAGCCTGATATCCTTTATCCCATGGAGGTAAAGGTGAACAATATTCACACATACCTTTTTGAGTATGCTTACATAAAGAAGTTTTTTTTCTTGGGATCAATCCTCTTTCTTTATCTAATTCATCATCAACTTTCAATTGGTTCAATTTTGGAGAAGAAATTCCAATGGAACCCGATGGTCCTCCTTTAGAAGCTGTTTCTTTGATTTCTTTAGTTGAACTAGTAGCTGTACTGGGTTCATAAGTAAGACTAATCATATCACCATGTTTCAAACCTAAATCACCAACTGATCTATCTTTTAAATTGATAGCCAATTCACCTTTATCACCTGGCTTTGAAGACACAGTTAAAGTCATAGGGTCAATGCTAGGTAATTTTTTGAGCAATTCGTCTAAAAGATCACAGAACTTAGTGGTAGCATCGGCATTGAGCCTAAACATACCATCTTTGGATCTAAATCTAATAATCTGTATAATTGAATGGAAGGCAAAGTTCGATATGGTTAGTAAGTGGAACGCTTAGGATCGAGGTGGCAAGAAGCAGAGAGGAAGCAGGAAAACATACCATTGACATATTGCAGCAGACGTAGTTTGTGGTTATGTCAATTTGTTGTTGTAAAAGATGATTGTTGAGCGGTAGAGAAAGAAACAAAGAGCTCTGGTTGCCATCTAAGTGAAAACCTCAACTCTCTGCCACGCACGAGGGTGTGAGACATGAGACCCGATCTCGCTTCAACGGATTTTTAATTGATTGAGATTTCTCTCTCTTGGTGACTTAATCAACAACTCTCAAAACAACTGTTTCGGCACTCTTAACCATGAATCCACTCATATACCGGAAGCTATCCGGATCCTCAATAAGATATTATGCCACAAAGCCAAAGAAAGCAAACAAGGCCGACTTTTACCGACTCCTAGCAAGATCAAGAGGTAAGTCTAGTCCATCTACAGCTTCAGATTCAGCTTCTAATCCATTCAAGAAACATGCAGCTACAGAATCTTATAACGCTTTCAAGAAACAAGCAACAACAAAAGATACTTTACCGGCTGAAACTTATAATCCTTTCAAAAACGTAAATCCTATCAAACCTGCAGCATCTTTAACGTTTGATACTAAAAGAAAAGACGATGCTGACGATATAGAATTCGATAAAGTGTTTGGATACTCAGGAAACAAAAACAAATCCCTCAAATCATCAAGAAGAGATGTTTCATATCGGGAAGTATCTCGAATCATTGCTGGTGTAACTGTTGGTAAAAGACCAATTGAACCAGATAATTGCTGTATGAGTGGCTGTGTTAATTGCGTTTGGGAATTGTTTAATGATGATTTACAAGAGTGGAAACATCAAACCCAGCAAGCCGTGGCTAGCTTGATGAAGCAGAAACCAAATGAGATAACTGAACTTTGGCCAAGTAATTTTGATCCACCTCCTGAAAATTTACCTGACGAATATATTCCATTAGAATTAAGGAAGAATAAAGGTAACCATACCGTTGTCAATGAGATGCCTTTGGGCTTACAAGTTTTTGCTAACTTTGAAAAAATGAAGAAAGCTAAAAAAGCGGCTAAGAAGCAGATACATTTAGAGAATGCTAATTTGGACGAACAACAGCCTAGAGTTTAGAAACTTCCTGTTTTGCGCATATTTACTTACATAATTACTATTTATATTTGGGTTTTTTTATTTCAATTTATATATTTATATATTTATATCATTCTTTACGTGTACACTTCTTGCTAATTATTTATTTTACTTGGGGTCTTTTTCCTTTTCTTTCTCGCCCAGCTCCGTATGAGAAAAAAGTGAACAAATATAACGTACATATATTTAAACTAATTGTAAAACGAAATCATAACGTAACAAAACCAAAAAAAAAAATTAAGCGTATATATAAACTATTTCATAAACAACGACAATAGCAATTTTCATTGACATGTATTATCAGACACCACAGCGTACTCTCTGTGAACCACATAACTAATCCAGATCAATACCATTCTTAGTCAGGAAAACCTTAGCTTCATCAATCTCACCTAATAACTCTTTGTACTTATCTTCTTTATCCTTGAAGGTAAAAACACCTAGACCTAATGAACCTAAAGCGTAACAGCCGAAGGAAATCAAAGCCCAGAATGGTAAAACAGGTAATATTTCATTTTGGAAAACTGATGGTGTTGGAATAGCACCCGAGTACAATGCAAAGTAAATGGATGATAGGGTGATGGCTGCTAGCACTGTTTCTGTGGCTTTAGTCATGTTAGATGGCTGTTGGCTGTCGTTTGTCTATAAGTTGTAGGGAACTTGTAGTTGATTTCCAAGAAGAAGATGGTGTTTAGCTGTTTTGTATTGACAGCGAAGCGAAGCGCATCGGGCGTTCTTTGTTTCGTCGCGCACCTAGTTACAACTTACAAGTGCTTAACCAGTACTACAATTAGTTATGTGAAGTGTGTTCATGTATTTAAAAGTACATAACGGTCAGAAATTGGAATAAAAAATATAAAAGGTATCAAATACAGTCCATAGCCAACTGTGAAAAAGTAAACAATCACAAAAAGTGTGTGTGTGACTATAGTCAAAGTGTAAGTAAAGCAAGCAAAGAAGTGAAATCCAGATAAAAAATGTTACAAAATCAGATAAAATAAAGATTGAGGTCGCTATAACAAAGCAGTGATACCGACGCCTAACAAAAATAAAAGGCCCCCAAAGTTAGCTTCAACATTAACGGCAGCAGCGCCTGCAGAAGAAGAAGAAGAAGCGGTGGAAGATGATCCAGAAGCGGATGAAGTCTTATCAGAACCTGAAGTACTAGAAGATGCTGAAGTTGGTACAGCTGTGGTTTGTTGATAGTTAATAGTAGCAGTTGAATCAATTGAAAGCGAAGCATCTTCAATGGTATTACCATCAGAATCAGTAATTGCGTATTTAGAAGCTTTGTTTTCAAAATCAACAATCTTACCAATATTAGTAGCATTAACACCATTTTTGATTAAATCATCGACACCACTTGGCTGATCAGGTAAATCAAAATCAGCACCAAAATCAGAATACATGTCGGTAATTTTAGTAGAGTTACAAGTCGAGATATCAATTTCTGGGACATCAGATTGAGCAATAGATGGAATTGAAGAATTAGCGTACTGGGATTTTAAATTGTCAAAATCTTCTAGAAGTTCAGCAGAACCATCAGAACCAATATCGACCAGACCATAATCATTTGCTTCTTGAGAAAACTCATAAATTAAACCACCAGATAAAGTTTCAACTAAACCACCAAAAACACCTTCACTAACTTCGTCAAAAGTTCTTGGTTCATTCTTGTTACAACCATATTCAGAAAAGAAGACAGGGATACTAGTGCTTTCAAAAGTGGAGTTGACTTTTGCGTAACCAGAAGAGGCCCAATCGGAACTACCTGAACACCAAGAATAAGAGTTAATACCATAAAAATCAGATTTTGACTCATCATCTTCATCACCATCAATATTACATTGAAAGTATTCCCAAGTAGCAGCTCTCAAATCATCAATTTCAGCAGCAGAGTAACCAACAGGGATAGTTCTATTAGCATGAGTGGAGATATATTGTTTCATATCTCTTTGAACGGCTCTAACATATTTAGGAGCCACTGAAGCGGATTCACCTTGATCATTAATAATCTCATTACCAGCAAAGAAACCTAATAAATTTGGATAATTCATAAAAGCTTCAATTCTCTTGAAAACGTTTGTCAGATAGGTAGATGTATAAGTAGACTCAGGATCTTCTCTGTTCAGATATTCACCTTCTTCTGAAGTGTTAACATCCAGCATGACGTAGATACTAGCAGAGTTGAAGATAGACATACATTCGTCATGATTTAAATCTGGGTTAACAGAATAAACTCTAATAGTATTAACACCTAAATTTTGCAAAAGGTAAGCGTCTCTTAAACAAACCTCAGTATCTGAAAGAGCATCATTGTCATTTGATGAGGAGTAACCAGAAGCCCCACCAGGTAAGTAATCAACACCCTTGACAAAGAAAACTTCACCATCATCACCTTCTTTTAGAGCAGGTTTGATGAATCTCTTACCATCAGTTTCTATGGGAATCAAAGCATTAACAGAGGAGACTAATAAGGACAAAGCGATAGAAGATAAAATAGATTTGTTGAAAGCGACCATTTTTGTTTATGTTTTTCAGTATCAAGACAGGAGAAAGAAGGAATAGCAGTTGGTATGCTGGTTAGTGTCCAGAAATGGGTGTATAAAACTGTGTGTATAAAACTGTGTGTGTATGCAGAGGAAAAAGAAGTGGGCTACTTAAGCTTAGGTTTGAATTCAGAATTCAGGGTCTTGTTGTCGAAACAGCTGATGTATAAAAGAAATTCCCGCTCACCAAAACAAACGAGCACGACCGCGTCTCTGCGTCCAGGGCGTCTATAGACGCGACTGCATAATACATGTCGATCGACGCACAAATTTCGAGGTGCGCAAGATATCATGGAAGGCAAATCGATGTGATTGATGTATTCAACTAACCCCAACTTACCAACTATCCGAATTGAATCTGCTACACTCCAACTCTTTTCCATAATGTCCAGAAGATACGATTCCAGAACTACCATCTTCTCCCCAGAAGGAAGACTTTACCAAGTATGTGCTTTATCTTGTAGTTTGCCTTCCTTTTCGTTAATTTATACATACTAACTCTAACCATTATTTATCAATTCAGGTCGAATATGCTTTGGAAGCAATCAACAATGCAGGTACCTCTATAGGCGTTATGGCTAAAGATGGTGTCGTCTTAGCTGCTGAAAGAAAAGTCACAAGTAAATTGTTGGAACAAGATACTTCCGCTGAAAAAATGTACTTGTTGAATGATAATACAATTTGTGCAGTTGCTGGTTTAACAGCTGATGCTGGTATTTTGATCAATCATATTAGATATGTTGCACAACAGTATTTGAAAACTTATAATGAAGATATCCCAATTGAAACTTTAGTGAGAAGAATTTGTGATGTTAAACAAGGATACACTCAACATGGTGGTTTGAGACCTTTTGGTGTCTCGTTTATTTTTGCTGGTTACGATGAGAGATATGGTTTCCAATTGTATACATCAAATCCTTCTGGTAACTATTCTGGTTGGAAAGCAACTTCAATTGGTGCCAATAATACAAGTGCCCAAACATTATTGAAACAAGATTATAAAGATGAAATCACTTTGAAGGAGGCTAAAGAATTGGCCTTAAAAGTTTTGAGTAAAACAACTGATTCAACTAAATTAACAAGTGAAAAAGTAGAATTTGCCACTGTTGGCTTCGGCAATGATGGAAAAGTCCAACTCAAAATATGGAAACCTGATCAAATAGATGATTTATTAAAGGAAACTGGTATCTTAAAAACGGAGGATGAAGAAAGCTAGATATCATTTGTTAAATTAGATATATTAATTCTTAAAATTTATTTTTTTGTGTCTGACCCTTCTCCCATCTTTAATTAGATAATTTGTAAATTCCGAACATGATACTTAAGCTGTATGCGTGGTAGTTGTGATAATGAGCGCATTTTAGATATTTATTTACAGTTTATAAAAGATATGCGTTAATAATTATGTTATAGATAAGATGTTTTAACAGCCATCTGAAGTGTTTGATTGAATTTTTCAATTAACCAGCTCATAAATTGTCTTAATTTGATCAATTTGGCTCTACCCAACTTTTTAGAGCGCAAAGATAAAAGCAATGAAACTAAAAACGCGAGCAGAAATCCTAAATTTACTAATACACTGTTCTTATCATAGTATGAAAATAATTGCCTTCTCAAGTTAACAAAATTTGATAATATTGAATAGCCCCTAGAAACGGGAGTTGATTGATTAACGATATCTGTAGGCTTTAATTCCTTCTTTTCAATCTTCTTCTTGGGCTTAAGCTTCTTTTTCATCTTTCCATTCATTGTACTGACAGGTGAAATTTTAAAATTCCCTTTAATTTCATCGTCCTTTTCATTAAGAGTTTCAGCCTCATTTATTTTTTGAAGTCTTTCAAGAAAATCAATTGCTTTATTATTATCATACGCAAAAAGTTTTGCAATTAATTGTTGAGAATACGACAATTCATTAGTTTTCTTTAGAACATAGAATAAATAAAATTCAAGTATTTTTATATCATTCAGACCAGCTTCACTAGATCTTAATGATTGTCCATTTGGTAAAATTTTGATTTGGGTTAAGTATTCTTCAACTTGAGTTTTTAATCCAACTAGCGAATAACCATTTGATAATTCAATCATTAAACACATAAGCAATAATTCAGGATCAATCGATCGATAATTATTTGAAGTAACTTTTTTAATTTGTTCGGGTAAATTACCATTTAAGAACCCATTCACAATTTGAGAACTCATTATTTGATCCTCCGCTATTCTTGGAAATTTTAAATCTTCTTTGTTGGTAGAAACTTCCGTTAGTCTCGTGAAGGTTATTTCTTTCAAGATGAGATCAACTAAAGATAAATATAATTTGAAAATCTTTACTGTAAGTTCAGTATCTAAGCTATTCAATGACGAGCTATCTAGTATATCAGAAACTAAAGAAGACGTGATATCCCATGCTCTTTGGAAATTCCTATTAAGGTACTGCTTTATTGCCATCTGATAATTTCTTTTAAATTTTGTTTGGGTATTTATTGAAATAGAGAAATGGTCATCTTGAATAGAACTGGAACTTGCAGTCAGATAAGTGGAAGAGGTGGAAGACGAGTAAACGTTTGCGAACAAATGTGAGCTAGGTGTGAGACTAGTACGGTCATCTCTTGCTTCTGTAATTGTAACTTGCGACATATTGTTAGTTTCAATGGATTCTGACTAGCTGAATAGTCACTTAAGATGAATTAATTGTTGATAGCTTGTTAATTACTTGATAAGGTAACTTAGAGCATCGAGATTCCGGAGGTGGCGTTCTGTGGCACATTACAAAACCCGTGCACCAAACCAGCCTCTTGTTCATGTGGCTTGAGCGGAGGCTTTCCCAATTGGGCCTGTGCGGTTCGTTTTTGTTGATAGCGCCGATAAGCTCATTAAAGAAATGTACAAGTTTTGCCACCTTGAGATGAACTCATTTCTTCTTGCCCTCCCCCACCTTGTTCTATCTTGATATAACTACAAAATTATACCATGAAACTTTCCCCATCATTAGCAGTTGCAATCTCAGCAATTGCGGCCTCTGCTAGCGCTCTGGATATCCAAGCTCCATTCGATGTCAATTACGAACAAGCCAAAGAACCCACTCAAAAGATATCCAAGAACTTATTAGAACAAGTTTCTGAAATCTACAATGAATCCTTAGACAAGTTAGATGATGGAATGAAGGCTGTATGGTCTGAAATGGAAGCTGTGTTTCCCCAAACTTTAAAGAACTTACAATTCACCACTGAACCAAAGTTCAAAGTTAAAAAGAAGCCAACAGACTTTTGGGATTTTCACGTTGAAAACAAAGAAAAGTTTGACAACTACAAGTTAAGAGTCAAGAAGACGGACCCTGGTGCTTTAGGTGTCGACCACACTAAACAATACTCTGGTTATTTAGATGTCGAGGAAGAAGATAAGCATTTCTTCTATTGGTTCTTTGAAAGTAGAAATGACCCAAAAAATGACCCTGTTGTCTTATGGTTGAACGGTGGTCCAGGTTGTTCCTCTCTTACCGGTTTATTCTTTGAATTAGGCTCCTCTGCAATTGATGAAAATTTAAACCCTGTTTACAACCCTTACTCTTGGAACTCCAATGCTTCTATTATTTATTTAGACCAACCGGTTAACGTTGGCTACTCTTACTCTTCTCAATCTGTTTCAAATACTGTTGCTGCTGGTAAAGATGTTTATGCTTTCTTAGAATTATTCTACCAACAGTTCCCTGAATATTCTAAATTGCCATTCCATATAGCCGCTGAATCTTACGGCGGACATTATGTTCCTGTCTTTGCCGCTGAAATCTTAACTCATGCGGATAGATCTTTCAACTTGGCTTCTGTTTTAATTGGTAATGGTTTGACTGACCCACTCACTCAATATCCCTACTATGAGAAGATGGCTTGTACCGACGAAAGTGGCTATAAACCAGTTTTAAATGAAGCCGATTGTGAGGGTATGCTAGATACTTTACCAAGATGTTTATCCTTGATTGAATCTTGTTATTCTTCTGAATCTGTTTTCACATGTGTTCCTGCTTCCATTTACTGTAACAATGCTCAATTAGCACCATATCAAAAGACAGGTAGAAATGTTTATGATGTTAGAAAGATGTGTGAAGGTTCCTCCTTATGTTACAAGGGTTTAAGTTACATTGATAGTTATTTAAATCAAGATTTTGTTAAAGAAAAATTAGGTGCAGAAGTTGAAAGCTATGAATCTTGTAACTTTGATGTTAACAGAAACTTCTTATTTGCTGGTGACTGGATGAAACCATACCACAAGAAAGTCATTGAAATTTTAGAAAAGGAATTACCTGTCTTAATTTATGCTGGTGATAAGGATTTTATCTGTAACTGGTTAGGTAATCAAGCTTGGTCTAATGAATTAGAATGGTCTGGTGATTCAGGATTCTCACAAGCTTCAATTAAAGACTTGTACTTAGATGATGGTGTTACAAAAATCGGTGAAGTTAAAAACTATCAATACTTCACTTACGCTAGAATGTTTGATGGTGGTCACATGGTTCCTTACGATCAACCAGAAAGCTCGTTGGCTATGTTCAATAGATGGATTTCTGGTGACTATACTTTAGGTACTAAAAAATAGGTCCAAAAAACTTTTATTTTGTTTTGAAAAACTCCCTCTTATTTTCATTCTACTTGATTCTTCTTTGTCTTTTTTGTTAGAGTTTAGTTATTCCTTTTTGTTGATTGTTTGGTATGAGATATCTATAGGCTGGCAGGTCTGGGTTTGTATTTTTGTTTCTTTCCTTTCCGTTTTTTTATTTTTATTAATTTTCTATCATACACATTTACTTTGATTGCCTACACAATTATATTCCTTAAATTACAAAATAATAATATATATAGTTTTTCTAATAGTGTAAAAATCACGTAAAAGATACAAGTAAGTCTTTATTTAAACTCGTCATTCAAAACCCAACCTTTTCTTTGTTTGTTCCATTGACATATTGTGAGTAACATGGATCTAATAACTTCAACAGTTTTCTCATTGCTAACATCTATATTTAGATGATCTAAAACATCACGAGAAGTGCTAAAGAATCCGTCAACGTTGGACATATAGGAGCTCAATTCGGTGATCAAGTCTTTGGTATTAATATTATTAACAGTAGTTTTCTTCCTTAAAGTGCCAGTATCTTTCTCTTTTCTCTGAATTCCAGCTAAAATAGAAGATGAAGAAATGGGGCCAGGTGGAAAAACAGAAGGGGATGTACTTCTACTCTTTGGAGTAACAGAACGATCCAAAAGTCTTCTCTTTTTGTTAGAACGTGTAATTTTACCTGCATGGCCAAATTTACCAGTCCAAGTTGGAACACCAATCCCAGTCATTTTAGTCAGCTTTCTGGATTCTCTTAAGGCATTAACAGCTTCGTTAGCTATTCTATTGGCTTCGTTTTCAATCATGTTGTAAGAAGTTGCAGTTGTTCCAGAGGATGTACCTTGTCGCATAATTGAATCATGTTCTAAAGCCGAATGAATACCCGACTTCTTAAATAAACTAGACATTAAATCTCCATCTTGTTCTTTATCCTTGCCTTCATCATTTGATTCACCATCCTCAAATTTTTGTAAGCTTGAAACTCCTTTGATTTTAGAAACTTGCAAAAAATCATCGTCTCCTATGTTATTCTTTCTAGGCGAATTAAGTCTATTTTTAAGGAGCCTGGACCTGCGTTCTTTTGCCCCTTCATAATTTGTTTCACTTGCACCAAATAAATCAGCAGTTTCCGTGCCTTGCGTATCTTGATCGCCTAGTGTGAATAAATCATATAAATCATTCATCTTGAAAAATCTTTTCTGTTTCGGATCCTTTAAAATTCTATTAGTTAGGAATTGTTTAAAAATTTGACGATGATATATCTTTTCTTCGATTGATCCAGCAATCATAAGTCTATAAATCGTAACGTCTTTCTTTTGCCCTAGTCTCCATGCTCTTTCTCTAGCTTGTAAATCTGTAGAAGGGTTCCAATCAGGATCATAAATGATAACTCTACTAGCTCCAGTCAAATTGACACCTAAACCTCCAACTCTTGTAGTTAACAAAAACACACTATACTCTGGATCATTGTTAAACGTATCAACCAAGATTTGTCTTTGCCTGATTGGGGTTGTTCCATCCATTCTTAAATATTTGTAATTATGATTTTCAGATTCGTTAATTAAAGCGTCCATAAACTCCTGTAATATATCTAACATTTGTCTTGTTTGTGAAAAAATTAAAGTCTTTCTGCCTTCTTTTTGCCATAGTTCTAAAAGCATTGCAACAACTAACATTTTACCAGAACGTTCTTGAATCTTTGAAGATTCACCGTTTGGTTTTAATTTTCCTTTAACACTAAGATCGACTAAATCTGGATGGTTACAGATTTTTCTCAACACATCAATACCGTATAAAGCATTTCTTTTACCATTCAAAATTTTCTTTAGATCTTCTGATTCTAAAAAGTCCCTATAAAGAGTCTTTTGCTGTCGTGTTAATTTGCAGAATAAAACCATTTCTGATTTTTTAGGTAAATCTTTAGCAACATCTGCTTTCACTCTTCTCAATAAATATGGAGAAACTAAATCCTTTAAAATAACAGCACATTTATAACCAGTTTGAACTTGAACATTAGTAGCATTGGCATAACCTCCAAGATTAATAGGAATAGAAAATTGCTTTTGGAAAACCGGTAATGTACCCAATCTACCAGGAAAAACAAAATCAAATAGACTCCATAGTTCAACTAAATTATTTTGAATTGGTGTACCTGAAAGAATTATTCTATTGGGAGTTTTCAATTGTTTGCACATTAAAGTGATAAAGCTATCCGGATTTCTGATTTTATGACCTTCATCGAGAACCACGTACCCCCATTTCACAGGTTGTAAAAATCTTGAGTAAATTCTAACACCAACATAAGTTGTAATTATTATATGACCTTTATTCAAGATTTTATCTATGAGCCGTTGTGCATGTCTGTCTGTCTGTGAAGCATGCACAGATTTACTCCCATATTCTTCATTTGATAGCAAAGCTTCAAGTGATTCTTCTTCTTCAGAATCATAGCCAGAGCTTCTTTTTTTCTTTTTACCTGACATACCGGTACCAATAGAATGTAAAATAACAGTTCTAAAGGCAGGCCACCATCTATGAAATTCATTGCACCATTGGTTTAAAACAGTTGCAGGGCAAACAATTAACACGGGTCTGTTTAATTTCCCACTATAATGGAGCCCAGCCAAAAATGAAATCACTTGAACAGTTTTACCTAAACCCATTTCGTCCCCAATAATACCCCCAGTCCTCTGTGAGTATAATTCCCATAACCATTGGACACCAGTCTTTTGATAATCAAATAAAGAAGGATAAATATCACCAGATATTTTGAATTGATCGTTCAATATGGCATCATCAACAGTCGGGTGAGGTTTAAGCCATTCCGGAGTCTCTGGATCATCAATATAACCTTTTCTTTTGGTTGTTCTTAAAGAAGAACGTTTATTGACCCATTGATTGAGTCTCTTTTGATAAAATGATTCATCACCATCGTCTATATTTTTCAACTCATCTTCTGGAAGGAGTTTCTTAGACTTGCTTCTTCTTTTGGATTTAGGTTCAACAAAATTTTCATCATCAGATACTATCAAATTTTCTGCAATATCATACTCTGATTCTTCGGCAACATCAATTACATCTTCATATTCATCATCTTCATCCCCTTTCGGTCCCACTTTCCTTGATTTATTAGATTTTGATATTGTTGGAGCTTCTTGGTAATCGTCATCATCTAAATGTTCACTTTCAGCATCAGATTCACTTTCACTAATTGTAATTATTTCTTGATATTTATTTGTATTGTCATCAACAACTAAGTCAACACTACTATCATCTTCATCAAACTCTTCAAGGCCGGGGCCAATCAAATTCTGATGGGTTGGGGCAGAGCGCTGTTCTTTGATATTATCATTATGTATAAACCCATTGGCACTACCAAAAGCTGTGATCTTACCTGTTCTTATCAAAAATTCTTGTTTTGTTTCATGAGGCAGTCGATGAACAGAAGAATTATCAGTTTCATGGGTAGCTTTTCTAGATTCTTTCAACCTTTGTTTAATTTCTTGTATATCTCGTAATAATGGCTCAATTTCATGTTTCTTCAAATTATCTATTTCTATTCGTAACTTTTGTTTTTCTGATATTCTTGTGCTTCCATTATCCAATTTGATTTGGAGTGATCGTAACTTTGATTCGAATTTTTTGTATTTAGTTTGCGTTTTTTCCAATCTTTTTTCATCAAGTTCAATGTCTCTAGCAACCATAGCCTTATCTGCATCTTCAGCAACTTTTCTTTCTAATGAATCCTGTTCCATGAAGGTAACACCAAGGGATTGTAAAGTTGGAGTGCCTTGCGCCCTTGAAGTCGTATCTCCGGAGTTATTGCTGGAATTGTTTTGGCCGGAGTAATCCTCTTCCCCCTCCACGTCAGTGCCAATATTAAAGTATTCTTCTTCATCTGACATGCTTCAAAGTAGGATGTCTTATACAAAATGACTAAAACAGTGTGTGAGTATAGTAAAGATTGATATCTGCAAAAAAATGTGGTCCGGTGATCAAAAATATTTTGAGACTTTTCGGTTTGGCGATTATCACGATTAACTTCACAATATTATTAATTACCTCTTTTTTTGCCGTCTTTCACAACAATTTACCGTTCAATATTACAAATGACAATCGAACCCCAAATTATCAATTGTGATCTCGAATCGGATAGAGCACTGGAACTAGAATCATTATTGAAGCCTGCAGTGGAGTTAATTGTGGCTCATGTTGAAGGTACAGACTCAGGCTCCAACGATATAGGCCCTAGATTCGACAACCCCAAAGATTTGTATAAAATTCTGAAATTGGATGATATAGATACTTTATTTGAAAAATCTATCAAGATCGACTCACAAGACCCAAACAAAGAAATTTTGGGTGTTTTTGAACAAGTCCTGAAAAACTCGGTGAACACATGGCATCCAGGTTTCATGGACAAGTTATATGCTGGTACAAATACTGTAGGTGTCTTATCAGATCTGTTGCTTTCTGTGCTTAACACAAATTCCCATGTCTTTACTGTCTCTCCTGCATTGACTGTTATAGAACGCAAAGTTTCCCAAAAATATGCCAATTTGTTTGGCTTCACTAGTCCCAATGCTGGTGGTTTAACTTTTAGTGGTGGTTCTTGGTCTAATATTACAAGTTTACATATGGCTAGAAGTATATTATTTCCAGATACAAAATTGAAAGGGAATGAAGGTAAGAACTTTGCTATTTTCACCAGTGTTCATTCTCATTATAGTATAGAAAAGGCTGCTATTTTGTTGGGTCTCGGTGCCAATTCTGTGTTCAAAATACCTGTTGATGAACATGGAAGAATGAATGTTGATCTGTTGGATTCCACAATTGTCAATTCAATTGAAGATGGCTATTCTCCATTGTATATTAATGGTACTGCTGGTACAACTGTTTTTGGCTCTTACGATCCATTTGAAGAAATCGCTAAAGTTGCTAAGAAACACAATATCTGGTTCCATATTGATGGTTCCTGGGGTGGTAACTCTATTTTCAGTGCCACTAAAGCATTTCGTCTAAGGGGTTCACATTTAGCTGATTCTATAACTTCTAATCCTCATAAGATGCTAGGTGTCCCAACCACTTGTTCATTCTTACTTGTTCCTAATGATAGAGTCTTTACACAAGCAAATTCCTTATCAGCACCATATTTGTTTCACAATGCCTTAGACTATGAAGAAAACTATGATCTAGCAAATGGTACTATGGGTTGTGGTCGTAGAGCCGATGCCTTGAAATTTTATATGGGTTGGCTGTATTATGGTACCAAAGGATACCAAGAAAGAGTAGATCACGCTTATTCTATTGGAGAGTACTTCGCCAGAAGAATATCTGATATTCACGGCTTTAAATTAATCAGCGATATGCCGCCACCATGCTTACAAGTTTGCTTCTACTATAATCCAACTAATATAGAGGTTTTAAAAGGGGAAAATATGACTACTGTTACGAGATATATTGCTACCAGGTTACACAAATCAGGACAGTTTTTAATAGATTTTGCCCCTAATCCAGATGATTCCATTACTGGAGAAAACAATGGAGAATTTTTCAGAGTTGTTTTCAATTCACCAATTCTAACAAACGATACCATTGACAATTTAATTGATCAACTGATTGCGTTGGGAAAAGATGCTACAAAACTAATTAAATAATCTAAATGAATGCGAAAAAAGGGTATATTTTATACATAAGATTTTTTATATAATAATTAGAGATATTTACAAGGGATAATACACATTTTTTTAAAAAATTCTAACAAAAAACAAAATAAATAAATTGTATGCAGAACCTCGGGATTTTTGAAAGAGTTTAATGTAATCATGATTAACAATTTTCTTTACTTTTTAGTAACTGAATTTAAATTGTCCAACTTTTTCATTTCTTCTCTTGGATCGAATTCACCAGTAGATAGCTTACGATATTGTTCATCATATTTTCCTGTACTTAATGTACCATTACCTCTAATTCTCTTAGTCATATCCACAATACCTCTTTTGCATTCAAGAAAAGTAGATAACTGAGCTTTGCACAATTCTGGTAAATCTCTGGCTAGTTCTGGATTTGTTATGCATTCTTTTGGTTTGTTTCTTTCGATCATCACACAAGGAGATCTTTGTAGACAAATGGCAACCTGCTTTAACTGATCTTTGCAACTTCATAAAGGTAAAAAAAGATTTAGTGTTAGTATATGGGCCAAAGCAAAAACTAGAAATACAAGGGTAAAAGTGAAACATACCTTGCTACCATGACTGAAATGGAGGAGACAACCTGAGTGGTGAAGGCTAAGAGCAGAGGGAGTTACCAAACAACCTTTATCGTTTCTATCAATCAATCTTTAGCATGTTCAATAATTTTGACATCGTCGAATCGGCGCGTCTGTTTCTGGATCGATGCACGGTTCACGCTATGATGCTGGTAAACCAAGACAGAGCTAATTAACTGACCATCAGATCAACCTGTCGAATCCTAAAACGAGCTCACTTCCTTTTTTCACGGAAACAAACAGTATTCATGACCCTAACATTCCTACCGGGCGAACCAACTAGAGCGCCTCAATGTTCTTCCTTTGTCAACTGGAACCTCATACAAGTCCTGGCTTACTGCTCAGGAAACAACTTAGTTATCCTAACCAAAAACTCACAGCATTTACAAACTATTTATTTGGATCATGATGCCTTTGTCATGGATATCAACAAGGTGAATGGTAAAATAGCCGTCGTCATGGATAACCAAATTTTGATTTATACTCCAACTGTCTCAAATTTCTATAATTTCAATTTCAATGGACGAAAAAACATAGAAGAATTGAAAATCCACTGGCATCTAGAAACTACAATAACAAATAAAAGAGATAATTCCCAGATCAATTGTATATGTTGGTCAGATTCCTGTGATATGAGAGAAGATGAATTGGACTCAAATCAATTCTTTGGTTTACCGGATGAATATAATTCAGAAACAAGTTGTGAATTAGTTGTTGGTTCTAATAATGCATTGACCTTATTCAGATTCTACTATAAAAATGTTAACGGTGAAAAGATAGTACATAAAAAGACATTGTGGTTTAAACCTCAACCTAACCCAATTTTTTTAGTTAAATTCTCTCCAAATTCAACTGCTATAGCGAGTGTGGGTTATTATGATAAGTTGGTTAAAATATGGCACAGGGTTACCTTTGGTATAGAATCTTCTGAATTTCAACTGAGTTATTTGCCTCATCCAACGTATGTTACTTCTCTACGATGGAAATCATTACCAAAAATAGCTGATACCGCAAGTAATACTGCCACTGCTACTCCTCGATCTCCATTCATTCCTAAATCTCAATTTGATTCTAATTACTTAAAACCTGCTAATAGTAATATTAAAATTACTCATTCTTTCGTTATGTCTTCCGAAGCTGGAAGCATCACTTCAATTGCTGCTAACACTAAAGAACATAATGTTTTGTATACTCTTTCGGCAGATTCGGTTTTAAGAGTGTTTACAACTTTTAGTATAGAAGGTTATCAAGTTTATAATGCTGGTTCTTTAGACTTATATGATGGTAATATCAAGGATAAGGGTTCGGTTACTAAATTCGCCACAATTTTAGATAACCATTTAGTTAGTTTTGCTTTGAATAAATTAATATCAAAGATTGATGAAAAATTAGAAACTGAAGTGGGTCCTGAAGAAATGGAAAGAGGTGCTACAGCCTCAGGTCCAATCTCTTTTTCTGCTCTTTTAGAAAGAAAAAGAGATTATCTAGTTGCTTTACAGGATTCTAAACCAGAAATTGTTTTTGTTTTTGATAGCAATCATAATATTAATTTATACGGTCTAACCAATCTAGCATTGCCTGCTCCAACTCCTTTAATTTCTTTTAGATTAAATGAGATCATGTCTGAAAATGGTGCTTCGACCAGACCTGTTGATATCAAATGTGGTAAAAACTGTATTCCAAAAGATACGAGAGCTTTAAGTATTCAAGATTTTGCGGTTACATATTATTCTAGTGATGTTGATCTGTCTTTCGTGATTCATGATATGTTTAAAAATTCGATTAAAGACATTGGCTTTTCTTTCGAAGAAATGTTTAATTTCGTTAAAGAAGATGTGGATCATGAAATACCGAGAGATATGTCTATTGAAAACACCCCATTTTCCAAACCTATAAAACAAGTTTCAATTGGTACTTTGCAACAGAAGTTTACAGGTCATTTTAAGTCAATCACGAGATTGATTAGATCAACAGATGGTACTTCAGTCTTGTCTCTAACCAGATTTAATGAAAACCACCTTTGGGAAGCAATTACATTACATCATGGTCGTCAAACATTAACCAAAAGGTCTACTTTATTTACGCCATCTCCAGTTATGAGTGCGGTTATTTGGAAACAAGGAGATTTTGTTGTTACCCTTGTTAAAAAGCAATTGGTCTGTTTTGATTGTAGACTCAAATCACAAACTCATGATGATTATACTAAGAAAGCTCCTATTATGACTGCTTTAGATATTAATATAACAGAAGAAAACTCCCCTTTAAGTTTCTTATTGTTACCTGAATCAAGTTTGAATAGATTCCATATTGTTGCTATTTTCAAGGACAGCAACTGTCAAGCTTGGGAAGTCAGTTTTTCCGATGATTTTGATTCTTGTGCGATTGATCATTTTGATGTTGAGAATTTACCACCCCACGGCGATGATTCTATTCTTCATATTGCATCTGCTATTGATCCTGTTGGTTGGAGCGAGTCGATTGATAAAGTTGGCAGAGATGTTTTATCTGTTGTTGATGAAGAAGGTTTCGTTAGAATATATTATACTTCGATAGTCGGTAATACAATTAAATGGTATTTGAAAAACTCATTTTTAACAGGTATTAAGAAGTGTGCATTTTTAACTGGATCATCTGCTAGTAAGCTAGCTATTGTTAATAGAGAACTTGATGAACTTACAATCTGGGATTCATCATTTGGTACCAAAGAATATGAGGAAACATTATCTAGTGAAGATAAAATCAAGGATATTGATTGGACCTGCACGTCTTTACATCAAAGTATATTAGCTGTTGGTTTTAAGCTTCGCTCAGTGTTATATACTCAATTACGTTTTGATTATACTAATAATTCTCCAACATTTTCTAAAATTAAGCAAATTGATATTCATTCACAAACAACACATGAAATTGGTGATTCTGTTTGGATGCGTGATGGTTTATTGGTTATTGGTTCTGGTAATCAATTCTATTTGAGTGATAAGGGCCTAGATCCTTCTAAAGATCTGGTTACTCGTAAAGCTATTGGTTCGTTGGAGATTTCTTCTAATGATTTATTCCATTTAACTTCTGCTTTGAATGGTCCTTTACCTCTATATCATCCACAATTTTTGATACAAACTATGTTTACCGGTAGGCTCGATATGATTGAGAAAATCCTTGTTGTTTTCTCTAAAGCTTTAAGAGAGTTGGATGCAGGAGTTAGATCTGGTATCGACACAGGATTAGATTTTGATGTTACAGAATTGATTCAATCTAAGAATCTAAATGAAGTTGATAAAGGTAAAGCTTCCTTATTTGAAAACAACCATCTGATTAATGGAGAAGAAGAAGTCAAATTCACCAAGCAAATGGCTGACATTATCAATGAAAAACTTCAAAAATTTAAACTTCCTTTTGTTACTGGGCATCAACAAATTACCCTAGCAACAACTGTTTCCATGGCTGCTGATATTTTTGGGAAATATAAAGATATTCTGGACCTAAATGGTCTAAGATTTTTCATGGGTGTTAAACTATTTCAAGTTAATTTAACTAAAGAGAATAGATTGAAATATTCTAAGACTGTAACTATGAGAGATATTTCGTTTGCAATGCATAGTGATTATAAAGACTTAATTTTCAACTATATTAATGAAATTTCAAATTTAAAAATAACTTGGTTAAATGCAAAAAGGTATGGTTTGGCTTATTGGTTGGATAATCTGAAATTAACGGAAGTTATGGAAAAGGTAGCTAGAAATGATTTTTTCAGATATCAAGAAGAAAATGATGGAGCAAAAGACCCTTCAGTATGTTCAATTTATTATTTGGCTTTGAAGAAGAAACAAATTTTATTGGGTTTATGGAGAACTTCAAGTGGGCATCCGGAGCAATCTAAAATGATTAAGTTCTTAAATAATGATTTTAAAGAAAAAAGATGGAGATCTGCTGCGATGAAAAATGCATTTGTTTTATTAGGTAAGCATAGATATAATGATGCTGCTTATTTCTTTTTACTTGCTGAGTCATTAAAGGATTCAGTTAATGTCATAATTAACAAATTGAAAGATATTCCATTGGCTATTGCTGTTGCTAGATGTTACGAAGGTAATGATCACGGACCAGTTTTAAAGTCTATTCTACAAAATACTATTTTACCTGATGCAATTACTTCCAATGATAGATGGATGATAAGTTGGTGTTTCTGGCTACTAGGAGACAAAATTAAGTCTATCCAATCATTGATTAAGCCAATTGAAGAAGTTGTTAAAGATGTTAAAGAATTGACCCCAGATTTGAAGCTCACAAGTCATCAAATTAATAGCTTCAACAATGAAGATCCTGTGTTGTTAATACTGTATAATTCGTTAAGAATGAGACAACTAGAGTATTTCAAAGGTGCTTCAAAACTGGATCCTCGATATGAATTTCAGTTCATTGCTAAGTCAGCTTCAATGTATGAAAGTATGGGATGTGATCTAATTTCCTTGAACCTAGTTAGGAACTGGGTGTTTTTGGACGTTTCTGATACTTTAGATAAGAAGAAAGGCAGCAAAGTGGATTCATCTGGTCATCATATGATTGAAAGAGTTGGTAGTGGCTCTTCTATGAATGAAGGACCAGCTAGTATGTTAGATAGTTTTATGTCTCCAGCTGTTTCATCCAACCATTTTGATTCAGCTACAACAGCTAAGATGACTAATAAGTATGCTAATAATAAAATAGCACCACCTGCGGCTGCATATTCTGAGCCTGATATGTCTGCCTTTGATTTCGGTTTTTAAAAAAAAATGGATTATTAACTTATTTATTTATTTGCGTTTTTTTGAATTACATATGTATACTACACTCATTTTCTTATTCTTTTCAAGTGTTTTTTCTCCTTCGAAATTCCAGATCTTTTATTGTCTATTATTAGCATTCTCTTAATTATTCTTTATCTAAATGCATTGAACTCCTTTGATTAAAGGTGTGAACAGATATCGAGTAAAAGTTACTACATGGCGAAACCAGATTTCCAGAAATCATTTCTAAGACTAAGTCGTAGGTTCAGAAACATAGCATCGCTATATTGAACTGCTGATTCCATAATTACTTCAATTAACTTATGAAGTAAGAACTTCCTAAAAATACACAAATTATAAACATGAAATCACGCATTGTCAAAACCATGATAAACAAGTAAATGCAAAAACATAAAAAGATAAAAGATAGTAAGGATAATAACTAGGCAAAGGCATCAAAGAATGATAAAGACTCGGGACGATTATTTAATTTGTCGATCCACATAGATAAGAACTTGAGCATTTTCTTAGAAGCAGGATTTTCAGTTTTTGCATAAACCTCCTCAAGCAATTGATTTGCTTTATGAATTTGTTGATCTATTGTATTTTCAACATTAACATCTAGATTCAATAATTTCCCAAATCTTTTGAAAAAAGCGGAACTTTGTAACAATGATTTTAAATCATTCGCAAACAAAATGTATAAGCCTGCACTACTTATTGACTTTGTTATATCACCGGTTTCCAAGAAACCTTTAGCAACTCCTAAAGAGAGATTGGAAACTTCATGTAAAATTCTAATAAAATATTCTCTTTGTCCTGAAGTAACGGTTGAACCAGTTGGATCTTCACTTAGTTTCTTCTCAAATAAACTACTGAATTTTATCAACACACTGTGATATAAAACAGTTGTTGTATTACCAACAACAATATTCGATAATGGTTCGGTATTCATGTCAAATAAAAGCAAGTTACTTTGTAAATTATCAAAATTTTTAACCAATTCTTCGACTTTTTCATTAATTGTCACTAGACCTTCTTTGGTGTTCAATGATTCTAATTCAACCATATTTAAAAAAATCTTACACCATTTGATAATATTTTCAGAAATTGTTAGTAATAAAAGTCTCGAAGATGATGAATTTAAATCAATTAGAACTTGATTATCGTCTAGTTTATGCATTGCCTCGTGTAAATAAAAACCTGCATTTTCTTCATTTAATTCATTTCCTTCGTTAACTTCTGATGAATTATTTAAAGAAAGAAACGTAGTTGGGGAAGGTAATTTAGTGAATATGACTGTATGGCTATCAACAGTAACAGAACTTGGTAAACCAGTGATTAGTGAATACCACTTGTCTGCTGCATAAATACTCCAAAAGACATGACGTTTTTCTTCGATCAATGAAATATCCTCATCTAGATTATCGTCATCTGAATCTTTCGGTATTTCTGCAGCAGTTTCAGAGGTGCTTGCACCCGGTAGATCATACTCTTTTATAAAAACAGTTGGCTTCAAAAGTTTATCTTCAGAAATATCAAGTTGATCATATCCAAACATCTGAGTTAATCTTACAGCACAGCACAGCGTTAAAGCAGATCTTAGTTCTCGTCCTGTAATGAATTCAAAATCTATTCTAATTGCTAAAGAATGTAAATAGTACATTGCGTTAAAATCATTGAATTTTTCTAAATTTTTAATCCCTTCCCAATATCTATCACCTAACTTGAGTGATTTTTCATAAAGTACAGTGGCTTTTGATTCATATCCAGGCGCATTTAAGCAAGCAGCAGCCCACAGCATATTAGAAAAATATAATAGTTTTAAAGGCTCACGTTCAAAATAATACAAGTATCTTTTCTTTGAATATCTGAAGATTTTATGGGAATATTGAAACCAAATGTCGTGAAGTTTATCAACGTCATCCAGTGTTAAGCCAACTTCTTTTAATCCCAATATTTTTTCTCTTTCTCTGATATATTTTGCAGTTCTCAGTCTTGCAGTGTTGTTTACTTCAGATTTTGAATTTTCTTGAGTTTGATTACTTGAGCCAGCAAGAGGGAGATCATTGGATGTCAGCTTAGCTTTCTTCTGAGACACTGAGCTTGAATTGTGCGAGAGCTCATAAGGTAAGGGAAAGTTTTCAGAGTATGATAACAAGTTACCACCAAGCTCTGAAAATTCTGGTAAGTCATTGGTTGCTTGGTCACGTTGACGCTTCTTGGTAGATCTTGCCCTGGGTTTGCCTGAAGGCTTAGGGCCGGTTTTCTTGTGTTCCACGTATACACACTCCAAGTTTCTGGTTTTACACCTGGTGCAAGTCGGTAGGAGCTTGTCACACTTGAGCTTCTTTTCACGACAGCTCGAACAGGCGACTTTGTTGTTAAAGTCCATAGATATTGAGCTTGTGGAAGTGTCGGAATCTTTGGCTGTAGGTGAGTCTAAATTTTCAATGTTTTCATTTTGATTTTCATTAGCGTTCGAACTGGACTCTGGGCTCTTCATTGAAACCTCCAGCATAGTGTTGAATAGATCCAGTGATTTGGAGCTTTTTATATAAATAGCACGATACTGTGCAAGACACTGTGTGGTGGCTTACAACCAGTTGTAACTAGTGGCAGGGATGAAAAAGCAAAGCATTTCTATAAGTTTGTTTGTTACGTTTGCTGGGTGTTTCCGGACCTGACAGCTGGCTGGACTTGCTCAATACCAGATCGCCTAGACTCAGCCCCCGGTTTGCACTACACAGAGCCAAAAATTGATTCGATAATCGGACTAGCATGCGATAACTGTTCAATTACCATTACTACGTTATATATATATCAATAAAAATACTATCAGAAGGTATATACAGGATTTTCATAAATAAGGCAGATATTACTGATAGGGTTAACTCAAATTGGCACTTTAATCAACGGCCTAAGTTTAATAATAAAGATTGGTTACCACCAGTTTCATTAGAACCAGCTTTACCATTAGGTAAATAAGTGACATTTGGAGAACGACTCAGAGTTTCTGCAATTTCCTTAGACGCTTCTAATCTTCTAATAAGTAATAAACCATCACCAGCTTTATCTAAAGCCTTAGAAATATGTTCAGCAGCCTCTGCTTCACCTTCTGCTCTAATAACAGCTGCTCTTCTTTCTTGTTCGGCCTTTTCAACTGTGAATTTGGCTCTTTCGGCATCTTGTTGTGCAATTTGTTTTTGTTCGACAGCTCTAGTAAATTCTGGTCCAAATGCCATATGGGTGATTGAAACATCTTCTAATCTAATATTGAATTCATTGGCTCTTGTTTCTAGATCTTCTCTAATCTTATTTGAAACAGTTTCTCTCATTGTAATCAATTCAGCAGCATCAAATTGAGCAACAATGGTTTTTAAAACTTCATTACCAATAGATGGTAAAACTCTTTCATCATAATCAGTACCTAAAGTTTGATAAATTGTAGGTAATTTCATAACATCCGGTCTATGTAAGACTCTTAAAGTTAATGTGACATTTTGTAAATCTTTGGATCCAGTAACTGTGCTGATAACTCTTGGTTTAGTTTTAACATCAAAAACAATCGGTCTTTGAAGCCATGGAATAACAAAGTTTAAACCTTCGCCAACAACTTGTTGTTTAATACCAGCAAATCTATCAAAAATAATGGCTCTTTCACCACCTGTATTATTATCAATTTGGGTTGAAGTTGGGGTTAGTATAATTGGAATATGATTTTGGGGTCTACGAAAAGTCATTTTCAATCTCCATGTTCGATAATTTTAAACGTACCTTTGACATCATAAAGGGAAGATTGAGCAGCAACAACAGCAATACCAGCCGGTAATGCTAATTTTGAAATGATATCAGCAACTCTCGACATGTTTCTAGATTAGTTGTTAATTTGTCTTGTTTCAAGGGTTCCTGACCTTCCCCAATTTCGCCACTAGTTTTATATGCATCAGTCTTTCAAGTTTTCAAGGAGCGCTCTCTTAGTTGCACGACTTTGGATTGGCAGACAGGAAGAGAGACCCGCAAGCTAATTGAACTAACTGAACTAGCTGAGCTGCTCATTACAACCATTTCAACTACAACAACTCAATAGAAATCAACACTCAGAAATTTAGCATAATTTTTTTCATACAAGGTATACAGAAAATTAATCTGAAATATATCAACATTGAACAGATTCATTTTAAAAAAGTGAGAAAGTCATGAGCTTGCGTTGATTGCGTCTCTGCCCTTTGTACACACTGCCTGTCGCTAGTACAGATTGAATGGCTTAGAGAGGCTTCAGGATTAGTTTAGAGAAGGGGGCAACTCCATCTTGGAACCGAAAATTTAGTCAAACTTGGTATCTTTCTAGACCAAAAAACAAAGAATAACAATAATAAAGTATAAGAGAAACAAAGAACAAAGAATAACAATAATAAAGCCCAGGAATCAACAGACAAAGAACAACTTAAGCAACTAGACCGAGGAATTCTCTAAAGTATTCAAACTTAAATTTTGAAAGTGGCTTAGTCATAATATCCGCAACCATATTATCAGTACCAACAGGAGCCAACTTAAAACTTCCGTTAGCCAGTTTTTCTCTAATGAAATGATGACGAATATCAATATGCTTTGTTCTTTGGTGGTGGGCAGGATGCTCTGCTAACATAATACAACCATTATTGTCTTCAAAAATGATTGGATTCATATCACATTGTAACTTCAGTTGTTTAAGCAATTGACTTAACCACGTAGTCTTTTCAACAGCTTCAGTTAACGCCATATACTCGGCTTCAGTAGATGATAAAGCAACAGTTTGTTGTCTCTTACTTCTCCAAGTGATAGCAGCGCCAGCAAGTTTAAACACATAACCAGAAACGGATCTTCTATCGCTTTTGTCATTACCCCAATCAGCATCACAATAACCAATAATGTTATAGGTGGCGGACTTTTGAAACACCAAGGACATACCAGAAGTTCCTTTCAAATAACGTAGAATGGATTTAGCAGCTTTCAGGTGAATCTCAGTTGGTGATTGAAGAAATGAGCTTAAACGAGAGATAGCATATGCAAGGTCAGGTCTAGCAGTGTTCGAAGCAAACAATAATTTCCCTACCATGCTGCGAAACACAGTAGTATCAGCATCATTCAATGAGGGAGAAGTGGCATAAAAATCAATGGAAGGAGATAGAGGAATAGCAACAGAATTGCAATTCTCGAGATTGTAATCAGCTAACATGGTTTCAATATAGTGTGACATACCAACAGAAACTTTATCACCAGATTGGGAAATGTCCATTCCCAGGAAGTGAGAAACCAAACCAAGATCTTTCATATTGAAGTGGTTAGACAACTGAGTCTTGATCTCACTAATGGCAGAGGGGTTATTAGAGCAAATCAATAAGTCATCAACATATAAGGCTAATAGAACTATGGTGCCAGTTTCATAAACACCAGAATAAACACCATAATCAGATGGAGCACGAGTGAAGCCAAAAGAAATCAAGACATCATTAATCTTTGTGTTCCAGCACAGAGGTGCTTGTTTCAAACCATATAGACTTTTCTGAAGATGACACACTTGATCAGCATTACCAACACTATAACCAGGAGGTTGAGACATGAAAATTTCTTCTTGCAGGTCACCATTCAAGAATGCAGTAGTTACATCCATTTGATGAATTTGAAGTTGGAATTGGGCAGACAAAGCAAACATTAGTCTGACACTATCATATCTAATAACTGGACTAAAAGTTTCATGATAATCTAAACCTTGAACTTGACGAAAACCTTGAGCAACAAGTCTAGCTTTAAAAATTGGAGGAGAAACAGCATCCTTGATATTGAAAACCCAGCGACAGCCAATAGCACGACGATGAGCAGGTAAAGCAACCAGTTTCCAAGTGTGATTATCTGATTGTGCTTTCATTTCTTTATCCATAGCGGCTTTCCATTGATCGGCTTG
>JAKTPC010000094.1:0-32837 GCA_030557395.1 Ambrosiozyma platypodis | reverse complement strand
CCCCAACCTGCTACCATGAAAACCTGATATCACAAATAAAACCCAAAGGCAAAATGGAAAATCACCTATGATGATTTGATTATCCGTGGGCTTCTTACCATTACCACCAGCGGTGGCGGACGTAGATTTAGTAGCCTCAATTAATAGGTTGTCACCTGTTTTGGCTTGAATTTTGGTAGTGTTTGGAATGGTTGGATTTTCATTACCAACTGTAGAAGGTATTGCCGTAGATGTAGTAGCATTACTAGATCCAACTTGAGATAACTGGGTAGTAGCAGGAGTAGTAGCAGTTGAGTTAACTTGGGGCTGGTTTTCGGTAACAGTTATCACAGGATTATTAACAGTAGGTTTAACAGATTGTATTGGATTAGCGCCCTGTGATATCATACCACCCTGATGTTGCTCTAAAGCCATCATTTCTTTTTCTTTCTTAGACCTTGGACCTGGCTTCTTTCTTGGCCTACCAGACACAGTCAACAAGACTCCATCATCATTGACTAATTCTTTAGGCGGCTGCTTAGTCATCTTGCTTGAATTACTCTTTCTCTTTTTGGTAGTGATGGGTTCAGATCTCTTTTTGGGATCATTATTAGTAGCATTGCTTGACTCATCAACTATAGGCCCATAATACACGAAAAATCCATCTTTATTAGTCTTTGTTTGTTCTTCGAATAGCAATTCTTCATCATCAATAAAGGGGTCGTGGACATCATATTTCCCTATTCTCTTATTATTTTCCATATTTCTACGATGCAATTCCTTCAAGATCATATCTTCCTTTTCATCATCTGTCATACCAGGCTTGAATTTCATTTTTAACTTTTTTAAAACATCTTCTTTCAATTCATCACCTCCAGTGGAAGTATCATCATCATTTGTGAGTGCTGTGGGCGCTGAGGCAGCAGCAGCAACATCTGCTGATTGAGGTATATCATCATCCATAAGTTTATCGTCTTCAAATTCATCTAAATCGAAAGCGATACGGCCATTTGGATGCATCACATTAAACCCATATTTATCTTCACATAGTTTCATAACATTGAAAATGGCTTGAGATTGGCCAGCCTTTGTGCCTGGAGGAACTAATGGGATATGTAAAGCTATAATAGGCTCAAATTTCTTGTCTGTTGGTTTGGCCTTGCTTGATGAATCTACAACATCCAAGAAAGCTGGTTTCGGTAAGGTAGTCATTGGTTCTCCTCTATGAATTTTACTTTGACTCGGAGAATCATTTTTTCGTTTATTGCTTCTTCTCTTTTTCGTACTATGTTGTTCGTTGCTATCTTTTGAATCTGAACTATTTGAAGTAACTGATAATTTTCTTTTAGTTTGTTGATTGGTTTGTTGATTATCTGTGTTAGTGTTATTGAAAGAGGTATCATCGGATGGTTGTAATAAATCGTTAATTACCAATTTATTTCGAACTGGAGGCGTTGTATTGTTGGAAGAATCATCATTCATCATAGCACTAAGCGACATTTTATTTGATCTTGGAGTAGGCTCTTTATTCAACACCGAATGGATATGGATCGGACTACTAACATTTTGAGGACTATGAGAGATGACATCTTTGATAGGGTCGTAGAAGGTTTGAGGTTTCGTAGCCTGCTCTGAAGTAGGAGGGTCGAACACGGCCGGGTATTGAGCTCTTGGTGGTTGTGGCTGGTCATTGGAGGAAGGACCAGAGAGAAGAGAGTACACCGATATTTGGTGTTTTTCTTTGAGATGTTAGTATAAGAAGAAGAAAAAACTTAAAGAGAATGACACATACTGGGATCGGACATTGGAAGGGTGGCTGGCGACTAAGTAAAGAAATGAAGTTAATGAAGTTGGCGAAGTGATTAGTTGAGTATGAAAAATACAAACAAAATCACTTCACTAAAATCGCTTGTCTCGAACTCGGACTCGTGGCACCGCTAACCGGACAGTCAATACTTTCCGATTACTATCGTACATCGTACATCTTTTAACAACCCAAAAGAATGAAATTTTATTTTGAAACTATAACAAGTTAGAAAAAAACAAAAAAAGAGAACACAGTGAAATAAATAAATAAATAAATAATGAAATTGAAGATCACAAAGACCCACACACCAAAAGAATAATATATTCAAGCCCTATCCAATTGAGCCTTACTGTGATCTGAAAACGTACCCAACTTATTGATTTTTAAATAAACATCAGTCCCATATCCTTCAACAGAACGAGCATCCAGTTCACCATTCCAATAATCAGTATAAACTTTACACATGGGTAACGAGACACCCAACGTATATTCAAATGGCCTACTAACCAAACTTTTCAAAGTTGACTGTTCCATCTCGATTGTAGTTGCGTCGTCGATTGATCCTAAATTATGCATGATGTCGGTTATCAGTGGATCATTATGGTTTGTTTGTATGACTTCAATCTCTTGTGGTTTTGGGGAAATACCACTTTTAAACTGATGATTCAGAATTGGGAATTTTGGTCGTAGATCCAATCCAGGCATTTTATGGAAATTCTCCAAAAATTTAGAGGCTCGTTCTGGGTTTTTACCAAATGACCATATTTTGGATAGTCTATCATGTGGTATTCCTCCTCCTTGATCTGAAAATTTAAAATAAATGTCGGTCTTAGAATTGATTATTTCAACGATAATTGGCGGTGGAGTCATTTTTCTTAGTTCCTCTTCTGGAACGTGTTGATTGATTTTCAAAAACTGTTCAATCGTTGACTTCAACGCATTTCTTAAAATTTCAGCAAAGATGTAATTAATATGAGACTTCATAAACTGAAATTTGACATCTTCTCCAATAATGATTAATTCAGGTAACTTTAAATCGGGATATTGAGTCTGTAAGAAATTCGATGTGTGTTCTGTTAAAGTTTTTAAATGATCATGAGCTGAAATAGTTTGGAAAACTAAACCAACAAAATCAGGTGATCTCTCGACTGTTTCTTTATCCTGTAATAGAAATGATTTTGATAATGAGATATGTTGTTCCATAATCAATCTTCTACTGATTCTTGATCTAATCATTGAACTCAGAAACTCGTCTAGTTGTTGTTGTGGCAATAATTTTAACATTGAAACTTCCAAAGCACCCATCATTAAATGCGGCAAAATTAGTAAATGGTCATCTAAAACATTAGATAAAAAATTACAAAACTGGTCATTTTCTTCCAAAGAATCTATTGATCCCATTCTTCTAAACGAATTAAAACAATGATAGTAGCTTTCGTAAACTTGTCTTAAATGGAAATTATTGCTCACTTCCATATCCAATCTCTGTAGTTCTTTAATCTTTAATGCTAGTCTAGTTGGAATTTCAGTTCGAACAAAGTTGGCTCCACTTATTAATTTTGATTTAGTCAACTTCTTACCAAAGTTAGCAAGCTGTCGCAATGTAACTGGATGCACAGTTCTCTCAGACCACTGTAACATGATCGAGTTTTGATAAAAATGTTGTTCATTCAATAATCCTGAATATTTATGAAATGGTGATAATCCATTTATACTCGAAGCCAACTCGTTCAATTTCACCGATTGTTTTAACATATTTGTGTGAGGATAGCTTGCTGTCGTAAAAATGGCAGTTAGCTTGTTTCCTGGCCTAGAACGAGATTGAAAATGGTGAGTTGTTTTATAAAAGAGGTTGTAGCCCAGGGAAGGTTTTAGTGTGGAAATCCCCACGAATTAGATCTCGAAAAGATCAGTCGATCAGTCACCGGCCGTTGAACCGAGATAAGTGGCGCGGGAGGCTATGAGGCGCAGCTGTTGTTGTTTCTGATCGGTGGTGCAAGGGTGTCAAAAAATTTGGTTATTTGTGATTTAAGGGAAGCAAGCCTTTGATAAGGTGGTTACACTTTTTTCGTACCTTCTTTCTTATTTTTTTCGTCACACTCTTTTATTTTTACTGGTTTTTATAGCATTTGATGGAATCATTATATGGCAGAACTAGTTAATATAGTACGGAATTGAAACTACATAAGGAGTATCACCAAAGCATTACAGTAATCTATGGTGGTAACAACTAATAGGAAGAAATATAAGGGAATGACGGCTGGCGCATGTATGGAATCTCAATATCCTAACCATTGCCATCAATAACGTTGAGAAAAGAAAGATTATATATGGGTGAAGGTATGAATGATATTGTTAGTAGCATTGTTGCTGCTGCAACAACTGGTTTCGATGGAAATATTTGATGAGAGTTCATATAGCGTCGGCTACCGTAATATCGAAACCCAAGTATGTATGCACGAGTACGAGGGTTCAGGCATTACTAAGCTATAACATCTCTAACTCGTTCTCTCCTTTTCTCCTGCCTTTCTTATATTCAAAAATTAAGCATGTTCTTCAAATGCACGCGTCAATACACTTGGAAAGAACCCGTTAACCTAGTTCGAGGCAGTTTACAAAACAGTTTACTATTTTGTACGGTCAACCCATCCTGCTCAATAAATTATCTCATAAAACTCCAGAGCAGTAAATGACAAGTAAATTTAGGAAATCGTCTCAGTGAATATCAGAGAAGAAACTCTATTCCAACATTGGAACCAGAAAGAACCGGAATGATACTGAAAGCGATAATTAAAAAACATCCAGAAGTTCAAAACAAATTTGAATAAAAATAAATATGCAGAAAAGATTCAAAAGACTGGTATATTAGGAAATATGGCATTTATTCGGACAACAAAAAGGAGGACATCTTTAGCCTGACAGTGTTTTATGAAGTTACTATTAAATAAATATAAACGACAGTATGATAAATATTAAAGCAGATTCGATTATGTGCACTCTCACCTGTGATTGGTAAACCCGAATATATTCTTGATTTGTTGTTAAACAGTATTGCAAAAGAAGGATGATATCACACTTCATCTGTCCCCAAAATCGATAGCCTTGGTATTCGAGAAATTTTCAATAGAATTGAAAATCTTTATCTTTATCTTTAGCTTCTCTACACAAATGTTTGCTGAAATGTTCATCGCCACGTGCAAAAAGCTTGGAACAGGCTCAAGAAGACCTTGAAGCCGCAAAGGAAACAAAAATAATTAAAGACCAGATGCAAGTGAAGAAGAAAAACTTATCACAGTTTTGAGGTTGAGGAGAACTAAATCTTTGATTCAAAATCTGTGCAGAGATCTGAAGTCATAATTGAGACTAAATCTGAAGAAGTCAAAACTAAAGAGGAAGATGATATTAAGTTATTGTCTAATTTGTTGAAGTTGCTTCACCATAATGATAATTCAAAGAAAGACGAACCTCAAGAAAAGCGTGTCAAAACAAGTCTGTCGCCTGGTTGAACTTTTCAGGGGAGAACCTCGTCTATATATATTAATCTTTTATTATGATTTTTAATTCCTTTGATTTCCCTTGCATTTTTTAAAACAAAAAAATAGAATCTTCAGTCCAGCTTTTTATTTAACCACTCTAAGTTAGTCCACCTGTGATGTTAAGATATGGTTCTAGTTACGCAAGCTAACACTCCAGTGACAACCCTTCTGCATCCGCTGCATTGTGAGATGGTCCGACTATTCAACTATTCCATGTTCTATGGTTTTCCCTTAACTCAACTTAACTATCTGAAGGAGTTAACCCATATAGTTGCAAACATGATGATGATGAACAATAATCTGGTTAGTATTATGCAGAGAACTGACATAAAGGTTCCGCATCCTATGAGATTGAATTCCTATATAAACGCCAGGTTCATGTCCGTTTTTAGTAAGGACTGAATATCGAATTGTGCACATTGATGCAGTAGTAGCACTCGGATCAGGTGCAAACAAGCGGCCATTTTGGGTTGGTAGGCGGTGGTATTTGTGATTCCCATAGATGGCAGATATCTTTACAGTTGTGAAGTGGATTCCTCCAAGTTGACAGGTTGGAATAAGGATTCCCATACAAAGGGGGGTTTAAAAGGGTGTGAGACGAGTGGCTGTGAGAAAGGATTCGGGTTCTCGAAGACTTTGTATCGAGAGATAAACGAGAAGGGGTTTCTATGCATGCAGGCTTTGAGCTTGGGTTCTACCTGGTTAGGTCACAGATTTCTTGGGTAGACTTTGTTTTAGTATCACGAATTAGTCTAGTTTTCTTAGAAATGGTACATGGAGGTAAAGGTAGCTGTTAAGCTAGTTCTTCACGAGTCTAGAACGAACTCCCGAGATTTCAGTATTATATGCCGATTCGATGATTCAAGATGACTAACTAGATACCTTCGAAGTATAAACCAAAACTAACAGCAATATCTGTATTTCATTGGTTCTGGAGTACTAAGTATTTGTTGAGTATACATATATATATGCATCGAATGTAATTAATCAACTAGGTGCCAGTAATTTTAGAGTCTGATCACCAATAATACTTTTTGTCACTACTTTCTCAATGTAAGTTTATCAGAATCATTCATATAGCTTTAAAAAACCAACTTTAAAATTAGATAAAATCCTGTAGTACTTCAAGTTAGGTTGAGATAGGAAGAAGTAATTTGTATAACACACTTGAATCTTCTCCTTAATTAAAACCTATTCTGACTTCTTTGATAGTGTAAGGCTAATAAGAGTAGTAATACCTAGAATTGAACTTTAGCCCTTTACCATAAGACTTGAAGAAATTGTTAATATTAACGCCCAACAAGAACTCATAAATTGGTTAGAAGTGGGGTTGTAAGATTTCAGTGCTTTGAATTTTTGGAACTTTTTATGAAATCTAATCAATCAAAGTTTTAACAAAATTAATAGATAATAGATGAAATCTAAGAAAATCCAAGAAATTTCAAATACAATCAACACCTTTATCTAACTCAACTTTCAAAACCAGGTTTGACATTTACTTATGATGGATGAACAAATATTTGTAAATGGATCGTATTCAAGTACCTCTTCAAAATCAAGGTATGTAAATCACAAATTGGAGAATTGGGAAAGCCAAGCCCTAAAATGTACTCCTCCTGCGATTGGGCTGCTGTCAGATACGGGCTAAGCGAGCCTTCCAGAGTAGCTACCAAGTTTTAATATTCTCCGAGTGAAATCAGCAACATTATTAGACTTTGGTTTACCTAATTTTGATCAATATAACATTTATTTTCGAAAAATCAAAAGTACATAACTAACTATATAGAAAAAATATATATACAGCAATGTATAAGAAACAGAATGGCCTATTATTATTGTGAAACAGAGTCGTTGCCTATTTCATCACTTTTACTCATTTCCAGGGTTCCCAAAAACTTATTCGTATTAGAGTTATAAGATCTAGTCAAATTTTTAGTCATCAATAACTCATCGCTATTATCTTGAAAGTCAATTATGCTTCTAATTAAAAATCCTTGTAATTGAGATAATGGAAAACTATTAGGAACTCTTTCAAGCAACTCAACAAACTTATCCATTTTATCTAAAACTGAATTGGACGTAGCTGTATCATCTTGTAATAAGTTATAATTATTCAAAAATGATTCTATTAAGTAACTATTATTCATTCTTAGGTAAACATCAAATATTTGCATTAGAAGTAATTCAGAAGTTCGTTGTTGTTCAGGGGAAAGGGCTAAGTCTTGCTCTTTTCTGACTTTAGAAGAATCAGTTGAAATGGAAAGTGGAAGCCTCAACGTGGTGGCAAACGATTCAGCTGTTGTAAAATCCTGAATATCACAGAAACTAGAAATCACCTGTTTGTAATTTGCTTTCTTAAAGTGCAATATGATCTTCAAGAATGGAAATCTAATTTCAAATGTCGGTGCAGCTAAGACCTTCAAACAAGCATCTACAACATTTTCTTGACCTAATACTGATATCGTATCCTTATTTATTAAGCCCAAATTTTTATAAATATTTTCCATAATCTGCGGTAATTCATTATTCCCAAATCTATTCTTTTCTAACTCCCAAAATTTATAAATCGTTATCCTTGGAATATTCATCTTCATGTATTTTGAACAGCTGGATTCTAGGCGATTAATAATTGAATTATCATTAATAAGAATCTCAGTTAGCTTTTCCATATCAGCCATAATTAAATCACCCATAAATTGTTTTTCATTTTTAACATAAAGCATGTGCTCCAAATATTTAGATTTGATTTCTTTTTCATTATTCAATAAATTTAAAATTTTAACATCACTGACATCAATCTTTTGTAAATGTTTGTCAGTGAATAATTCAAATCCAAATTTGGGATAGCTAGTAAGTAACCATTCACCATATTTCCATATTAAGGAGGAATCATCAGTGCAGTTAGCAACCAAATAATTAATTAAATAACGTATAGGCTTATCAACATTAGGCCACTTCTTATCAAACTTTTCATCTTTATATTCCCTAGTAATTAATCCTTTCCAATAATACAAAAACTGCTTATTATCTCTTAGTTGTTCATAAAACTTAGCTAAATGGAAATATTTCTTATTAAGTAACAAAATTTCAACTGCTTCTTTAGAACTATACTTAATCTCTTTTAGAAGTGTATTCAAACTACTATCTGATGTTAAACTTATTCTTAATAATTGCATTTCGGCTGTTTTCACTATTTCCTCCGCATCATGTCTAAACGTCCCAACATCAATAACTGTATTTAAAAATAGCTTTACAAATTCTTCAACTTCAGTATTCAGAGAGTCAGCAAGAGTAGAGTACTGCTCTTTAACAGAATGAACTTTGTCAATCAAGCCTTCAAATTGCCAAACTGATCCCTGAATATTTTCTTCACCGTAAACAACGTAAATTAATATACGGGGATCAAGATACTTAAAGTGCCGACACCATATCTCGAAGCATTGATCAAACATATAGAATTTCAACGTTAGAAGACCTAACAATGTTAAAGTGAATTTCCCAAGAACACCTTTCTTTTCATCCTTTTCTTGTTTTAATTCATCTAATAGTTCATCAAACACAAGTTGAGAATTTCTAGTATCAGCACTTTCATAAATGGACAACAATCTGTCGATTCTAGTTTGAGGTTTCATCAATTGAACCGATGATCCTAACTCATCATAAACAATACAAGATGATTCAACAGATGAGTTTTCTAAAGCCAGGTCATTTTCAATTGCAGTTTTTTCAAATTCTTCAGGAGTCATTTTTGAAATCATTGGTATTCTAGTTAGCTTTTCAGCAAGATGTTTATCTTTCAATTCGAAAACATGACTCACAGATTTAACTTGAATCCTATAGTTAGTTGGGAAAGTGATATTTTGAGATTCGGATTGATCATGTAAAGAATAAAGTTTCAAAGATGTACCATTAAAAACACTTAACGCATACGGAAAATCAACAGCTAAAGAAGTCGGATAGCTATCGAGAGCAAGCGTACCTCTGCTAACATCACCATTTAAGTTCACAACCATACCAATAGCAGGATCGGTGTTACTTGAACCACAAGTCATCAAAAATTCAGACTTCCCAACCGGTATAATATATGGAGACATTCTATCTTGTTTGTGAGTTTCTTCATTTGGAGGTGTGGCTGTTAACGGGAATAAAGGAATTTTTTGAACTTGGTTTAAATCAATTAAATCATAATCTGTATAAGTTCCCACGGCAGCATAGTTTGATCTTTGAACACCATTGATCGAATAAGGATAATGAACATCTTTAAATAATTTAATACCTTCATCAAACACTCTAATCAACCTTATTGATTTTTTGGCAAATATGGTAGCCTTAACAAACACGTCACCATTAATGTGATCAAGTTTAGTTATATAATTATGCTTATTTGAATCAAGCTGGAGTTCATTATAATCAATTGACATATCCATCACATCTCTAATTTTACCAATGTTTGCAGGAGATAGTTCAGGTAGAACATAAGCAGTGACAGTGGAACCACATTGGACTAAGGCCTTTGCCATTTCTGGTAATAGTAATATCTTGGATATTGGTCGAAGTTTAGAGCTACTGAATCTTTGTCTTGATATTTGTATGTACCCTAACTCATCATCTATTCTATACATGTGTATTATTTCACCTATACTAGTACCTATGTAAATATTGAGTTCCCAGGCTTCGATACATGTTATAGTTGCATTTTCTGATTCTGGAATATCTGAATTCTTAAGTGGAACATCCTTTATTAAATCTATTAGTGAATATGGACCAGGAGAAACCTGTATTTCTGTTCTAACTAGGTGATCTTGCCGTTCTTCAATAGCTTGAACCGGTTCCTGGGGACATGCTTCGGATAGAGGTGCTTCAGACTTTTCGGCATGTGGTTTAGAATTATCTTCAACTTCCTTTGCTACCTCTATTTCTGGATTTTTGACATCTACTTGCTGATCTTCACCATGTATAACTCCTTGAGGCTTGGGTTCAGTGCCTATTTCAGGTGGTTGAACGGTGTCTTTGATTTCAGATTCAGCTTCCAATTCGGAATGCAAATGATCATGTATACTTTCAGTATTATTAAAATCTTTGGTGATGCCATCCTCAGAAGCTGAATCATTTACAGGACTGGCATCTATTGTAGGCGTTTGCTCTTCAGCTATCTCGAACATTTCAGATTTCTCAGTTTGGCTGACATCCTTCTTATCTTGTCCTTTATCAATTTGCACTGGTATTTCATTATCTAGATTTGGTTTCTCTATGCTTGGATCATTTAATTTTACCACATTTACATCCAATTCTGTCTTAGTAATGGGTATATCAGGAATTGTGGAAGTTTCGACATTAGCATGAGTAGGATTCTCATTTTTGGAAGTTGACGGTTGTTCACTAAAAGATGTGCTGCTATTTTTTTTTACCTTTTTCCCTTTCTTTTTGTTCTTTCTGGACTTTTTGGAAGGAGTGTTGGTTGTTGGAGTTTGAGATGGAGATGTGTGTTGTCCAGGGAGGGTTGACTCTTGTTTGGACTGTTCTTGCTCTTTGGGCCTGTCCATAGCAAATCCAAGAATACGTTAATGGGAGAACTATAATAATATTCGTAAAACGCCCTTGCAATAGAATAATTGACTTAGTTTGGGCAGGAACTTGAAAGTGGAAAGATGGATTGATTACACTCAGTCAGATAAAATAAAAACATCTGCCGAATAAAATCTGTAAGCGCTCTTAGCGGTACATTTTGATTTCTTTCGGTCCGATCCTGCTTCGAGAAGACCTGGTTTACTGCTCATCTGGGTACATATGGGCCCTTTGAAGAACAAACCCTGATATAAAAAAAGCTTCCATTACCAAAAAACAGTAGACAAAGAGAGCTTATCGCACTTGAAAAGAAGGTTCATTTTTTTTATCTAATTATATTACACAATTATATGTTTATCTAACCAAACAACTTCAAACCAGAACTCTTGATAGCAACAATTTCTTCTTTACCTTCCGATTCATTGACTGAATCATCATCACTTTCCTCAGTCATACTAACTTTTTGGCCTAACAAAGAAGCAAACAGTTCATCAATTTGATCATCGTTCCATCTGTAGGCCTTACGTCTTGGTGCCTCAAAGTATTGCAATGGTTCTTGAACGGTATACTTCAATTTACGACCTTTAGTTGACATTCTATCATAGTTCTTATGAACTTTGTTCTTGCTTAAGGTAACAATTGCAGCTGATGAAGCAGCTTGTTTATCTGAAATCTTCTTATCCACCATATCATTCAATAAAACTCTATAGAAATCTTCGTCATCAAAGATATATTCATTTTCTTGTAACGATTGATCTAATCTAGCTTGTTCCTTTCTGACTTCTTCTTCTTCGGAATCTAATTCTTCATCATCATCAACCAGTTTTAATTCAGGTGCAACGTAACCCATTGGTTGAATCTTTCTTCTGTTTAATTTGGTCCTTTTTATTAGCCTGTCCATATCTTGCAATGTGTTCTGCACTTGAACATAGTTGTTTTGATTAATAGTTTTAAATTTACTGGAATTTAAAGCAGCAGAACCAGATGCACTTAAAACTTTATTAGACCATTTCACCAAAACGTTCTTCTTGTATGATTCTAACACATCATCTAATTTATTACTTTCTGATAAATATGAATTTAAATTTCTTTTCTTTGGGTTGACTGTGATTTCTTGTTTAACAATATTATCTTCATTATATAGTTTAGCTCTTAAGTTTATCACTTTATCTAACACTTCGAATAATAAATCTTGAGCTTGTTCCAATTTTTTAATTGATGATTTTGTTTTATTTTCTTCAAACACTCTAGAGTCAACTGGTAATTGATTCGAACTGGTAAGCGCTTTTTGAAACTTAATTCTTGAGTCAAGTGTTTTATCAAATAATCTATATTGTTGTGTAACTGCATAACCTTTTAATGCATCCGCTTTCGCAGAGTTGGATAGTCTCGATATCACTTGTTTTTTTTCCTCTAATAATAGCTTCGTTAATTGATTTCTTTTAATGCTTTCGTCTTCATCCTCAGAACTAGATTCATCGTCATCATCATCATCATCATCATCATCATCACTTTCTTCTTCGCTCTCTGCTTCACTGTCTGTCACATCAGCTAATAGATCTTCATCATCAATGCCAGATTCCCCATCTTCGATTTCTTGATCTTCATTATGTCCGCTTTCAGTTTCAGTTTCACTCTCAATTTCATCTTCATCGTCTTGATCACTGGCTTCTTCTGCTTCATCATCAAACAGAGCAGATCTAGAAGTAACTTCACCCTTATACTTTTCACTTAATCTAATTGAAGAATCTCTGAACTTACTCTTTTGTGTCTTCACATAGTGATCTCTTTTCAACGCTTCATCATCATCACTTTCAATCCCACTTTCATCACTGCTGCTGTTATCACTTTTATTATTTAATTCTGCATCTTCAATATCCCAATCTTTATTCTTGGGTTTAATTAATTCCTCTGTAATTTCATCTCCCAATGTTCTGACTTTTCTAGCCATCTTGGATTTATATTATCTAAATTTATATTAGAGATTACACAGAAGATAGTGGATAGATAATCTAATCAGGTTTTAATAATTGCTAAGAAAAAAATATCTGAAAAAATTTGAGAACCAGGGCTGTGCTCAATTTCGCGACCTACCGACCTTATAGATCACGTGCATATGCGTCTTTTTCTCTCAATCACGTGCTATCATGGCGTGATATTTATCACACAAATGGCCGAATGCTGCAACAAATTCACAGATATACAAAAATTAAATTTGGTTCTTATATGAATCGCTTTAGAGATTTTAGTGCGTGCATACAATTGATTAGATGTCCCAAAAGTTCATTAAATTTCAATGATAACTATACAAAAACAAAAGAAAAAACAATGCTGATTAATGAAATAATAATTCAGGCTACACAGAAAGGTTTGACATATCTCTAGTTATTCCTCTTAAAACGGTAGCACCACCCTTCTTTCTTCTGGCTGCCAGTTTAGTATTCGACACAGAATCTGCAGCTTTCATAATCTTTTCAGCTTCAGTATCCTTCTTAGCTAATCTTCTACCACCTTTTTCCAACTTATAATTATCTAAGAACTCATCGATCATACCAGCAAAATCTGATCTTTCGTTGCTAAAGTCAAATGGCTGATAATCGTCTTCTTCTTCTTCTTCATATTTCTGCTTCATAACATCAAACTTATCATCAATAATTGTCATTTGTTCAGTTCTGCAAAGAGCAGACGAAGACATAGAGTATGAGGAAGTGTCAGTCATTGCACCTTTCTTTCTTCTGGCTTTCTTTTTAGCACTCTTATTGTTATTTGATTTTAAGTCAGCATTCTGTATATCTGGTATTTCACCAAAAGTGTCCTTTTCCTCTTCCTCCGCCTCAGCTTCAGAATCAAATTCATCATCAGTGTCCCAGTCATTGGTTATTTTGCCCCTTGATTGAGCATTCTTGAATTTGCTGAAATCTTTCTCCCAATTAAAGTTTTCACCTTTATTGCCATCAGAATCATAATTTTCATATTCATCATCATAATCATCAAGATCCCAATCTTCATTGTCGTAATCATCTAGTTCCTCATATTCTCTTAAACCAATTTCTTTCTGTGTATCAGTATCATGTCCCAATAATTCTCCAAAAACATCACCTTCGTCAACATCGTATGCTTCGTCTAAATAAGCATCATCTTCTAAAGCCTCTAAAGCTTCTCTTAAGTCTGAATTCAAATCTGGTTTGAACCCACTGATCTCATCAGGCACATCTTGTTGTCTTTGATAATCAAATTTAACTGTTTCTTGAGATGGCATGGCATCAGCAGGTAACACGTTTTTGTTTGGTTCTTTAATTTTAATTTGATCTTTTTTACCTCCTCCAGATTTCTTTTCTGGCTTCGCAATGAAAATACCTTTACCATCATCTTCTATGGGTCTCAAATGTTGCATATAATCATATTGAGAATCATCATAAGTGATACCGAAAGTGGCCGCTTCACCTTCATTCTTTCTAATTGCACCTCTTTCAAGATCTTTTTCTAAATCTTTTGTAATATCATCTTTTGTTTCTAATCTAACTTGTTTATCATTTTGATGGTTTCTTTGCTTATTACTTTTGGAAATTGGAACGAAGACTCTATCACTTGCATCTTCACTGAAAAATAACGGATCTTCGTGAGATCTGTGCACTAAGGCAAAATTTTGAGCTTTCTTCTTATCAATCCACTTTCTAGTAGACATTATTAAATATAACTCTGAGGGTGATTGAGCAGTGAAACAGAGCTGTCTAAAGAACCTGATAAAAAAGTTTACAAAAAATTTTTGTATCCCAAATAAGAAGCGCGCCGCGCAACCTCCCGAAATCAGATCAAACAACAAACATAATCGAATTTCGAAACCACAACAAGCCGGCAACTATTCTGGAGGTGGCGGTATTTCACAAGGGAAACCAAACAATCAAGAAATAATAACAGCATCAGAAGAGATGAAGGTCAAAATCAATAGATACTATGCTGTGTATTCCTGGCATTGGGATGTTGAAGATGATGAGATGTGTGGTATCTGTAGAGTTCCATTTGACGGCACTTGCCCATCATGCAAATATCCAGGTGATCAATGTCCATTAGGTATGCTTTCTTCTTTTTTACCTCATCAATGAGACCACTACACTAAATGAAGCAATTGATACTAACAATTTATATGGTGTTCAAGTTATTGGCGAATGTCAGCACGCGTTTCATATGCATTGCATTTGGAAGTGGTTAGAAACCGAAACTGCAAAAGGTTTATGTCCAATGTGCAGACAACCTTTCAATATGGACAATGATAAAGAAGTCAACAAGGGTATCAAGATACCCGCTAATGGTGGTTATGCGCAAGATGTCGATGCTAATAACTCAAATGAGGTCAGTGATCTGACTGGACGAGGTAATCAAGAAAATGAGGATAGTTATAGTATTCAAGAACAACAAGCATATCAAGCTGAGAATCCAACGACTGCTTCTACTAATTCTGGGGTTCGTTTTTCCTCTGAAAGCATGGAATGATTTATTGGAGTTTAAGAATTCGCTGATTATATTTTATTCTTTCAATGCTGAGGTTCAATCATTCATTACATCTTGTAATTTTTCATTCTAAGATATCTTTGCTATGTACAACTATAATTGATTTGCAGTGCCACTTGAGGAGTCATTGGTTTGTATGTATTACTATATGTTACGAAACGTTTCAGCAACCACGAAGCAAGTTGTATATCAGCTCTTTACACAGTCAAGTTTAGATACAAAATAAATGAGTCAGAGACTTCTTATTTTTTGTTTTATATATTGTACTTTCGAGTGAATATCCATCTGAATACGTTTTTTCAATACGAAAGAAGAGGTTGATGATTGCACACAAGTTTATCAGTGTTTTTTTAACCTATTAATTTTTGCATAAACATGTATAGCCTTTCTGATTATTTTTATTTGTAACAATGTCATTACTATCACTGTCATCATAATTTCTGGTGTTATTACAATTTCATAAACTTGAACCATCTAACGCAAAACAGAGCATTGGTTGTGGTAAAATGATTCATTCGAAATTGTGAGCGAGCCATGCCAGCGACCCTGCACTGCCTTGCTCTAAATGATTCAGATGATTCAAATTTCAAATTGGAAAGCGCCCATCAGTGGTTGGTTGGTTGCGTTCGGAGTCTCAGAAGAGTCAGAAAATGATCCCCCTTTTTCTTGATCCAACATTTTGCATCTTCTTTCCCCCTTTACATTTCCTCTTAGATTTTTATAAACTTATAATTTCTGATTTAACTACAATGTTAAGATACTCAAAAAGAAGCCTAAGCACGGTTGTCCAAACTATTAAAAAGGATAATCCTATTCAAGTAGCTTTATCAACATCAAAACCAATTCACGATTGGTCCAAAGATGATATTAGAACAATTTACAATACTCCTTTAATGGATCTTATTTTTCAAGCTCAACTACAACATAGAAAGCACAATGATCCTTCAGAAGTTCAGTTATGCACGTTATTATCAATCAAGACCGGCGGTTGTACTGAGGATTGCAAATATTGTGCTCAATCATCTAGAAACAACACTGGATTGAAGGCCGAAAAAATGCTAAAGTTCGATGTTGTTATGGATAAAGCTAAAAAAGCGAAGTTGAATGGATCCACCAGATTTTGTATGGGTGCTGCTTGGAGAGACATGAATGGTAGAAAATCAGGATTGAAAAGAATTGGTGAGATGGTTAAGTATATTAATGATGAGTTGAAAATGGAAACATGTGTTACTTTGGGCATGATTGACGAACAGCAAGCTAAAAGTTTAGCAGATTCGGGCTTGACTGCCTATAATCATAACATCGATACTTCAAGAGAGCATTATCCTAAGGTGATCTCTACAAGAAGTTATGATGAAAGATTGAAAACTATTAAGAATGTTCAAAATGCTGGTATTAAGGCGTGCACTGGTGGTATATTGGGTATGGGAGAAACCAAAGAAGATCATATTGGATTCTTATATACTTTATCTAATATGACTCCACACCCTGAGTCATTACCAATTAACAGGTTAGTTGCCATTAAAGGAACTCCAATTGAGTCTGAATTAACTCAATTACCCAAAAACTCTGAGCGAAGATTAAAGTTTGAATCAATTTTAAGAACAATAGCTACGGCTAGACTAATTATGCCAACTTCAATTATCAGATTGGCAGCTGGCAGATATACTATGAAGGAGAGCGAACAGATGATGTGTTTTATGAGTGGCGTGAATGCAATCTTTACTGGTGAGAAAATGTTAACTACAATGTGTAATGGTTGGGATGAAGATAAGGCTATGTTGGCCAAGTGGGGTATGAAGCCAATGCAAAGTTTTAGCCAAGTTAAACATAAGCAAGTTATGAATTTAGAAGATGATCAACCTAAAGTTAGATCATGTGATGATGAAAGGGATATCAATGTTTCTAATATACCAAAAGGAAACGATAATGTTGATCATAGACAACAGATTCGAAATCTTTGATTCATTATATTTTTTTTAACTATTATTTGTTCTTGATTTTATTTAATTAATTACCAATTTTACTAGTTGTATATGTGCTCTAAAACTCTGCTATAAGAAGTGAAACGGCTCCCTTTAATTTTTCAAAAGTCTTTTGAAGAGGCGCAAGGACTTTTCTAATTTACGGTGGCGCACCATGTAATTTTTCGTTTGCTGCAATCAACAAAGACCCATAACTATTACAAATGTTTCGTGAAACATTCTTCAAGAAAGTCATTTCAAAACTGTGATGATCATTCATTTCAGTGAGTTAAAATCTCACAAACACACTGTGTTTACGATATATCGAACCATACTTCGAAATTCTCTTTATTTACCTACTTTACCAAATAAATCAGTTCACATCAACTTAATAAACAAAATACGAAATTCGTTCAGAGCAGAAAGAGGAGTGAATAACTCTCTGGTTTGTGAAGATAAATTAAAAGAAGCGATATATTGGAATGATCTGATTATAGAATCATATGAAAAACTTGATGAGAAACTGCTATTAAAGTTGAGTCCAAAACTACGGAAATTGAAAGTTGAATCGGAAGAAGATCGTTTGGATGGTGAATTGAATCAATTAATCCAAGAGAGTAAAGAGAAAGAGAGGCTTACAAAACAGGAATTTCAAACTAAACTCCGAAAAAAACAAATGAAAAGTTGGACTGTTGAATTCATTAAAAGGAAACAACTTCTAGGATTAATACCCCGGAAATCTCAACTAGACCAACGTTTCATAAATCAAGTATTGATATCGAAAATCTTACATTTCAAGAGAAACAAGTACTTGAAATATTTGTCAGCTAAATTATCAAGACCTTCAACTGCAAGTTTGAAAAGTGCTAATGTTACATATAAACCAGGTACATTAATCTTCACACCATGGAATGAATACTTGACTCCCCTTGAATATAATAGGTTTTTCAATAATCAAAGAAAAAAATTCGACAGTAATTTACTTGAAAAAGATCAATGTATAAGATACAAGAATGTGTATTTACAACTATATAAAGAAGAAATGGAATGGGAACAAAGATTGGGTTTAAAAGACAATGAATTGAATGAAGAACCTAGTGATTGGATGTTCATTTTCAAATATTCTGATAAATACATTGATGAAAAAATCAAGGAAATAGAAAACGCAACTATTGCGTTTAATAAAGAGCAATATATATATTATCAGAAATTGAAACCCAAATTTGATGAGATGTTTCAAAACTCAAGAAAAAATATGAAGAGATTATTAGATGTAATTAAACAGAGAAAGTTGGGTCCTTATACTGATATAGTCGAAGATGATTTAGGTGAATTATTAAAAGAGCATCAGTTCAGAGATCCATTGAGGTTGAAAGGGTATGTGGATTCAGCTTCTGAAAAATTCAAAAAAAATCCATTTGGAAATGAATTAAATTGGGAAATACAGAAAAATAACATTGATGAGGAGTTTAAGAAATTGATAAAATCAAATCGAGAATAAAAGTAAAAGTTAAGAAATAATGAGAAATAAATATTTTGCTAAAAACAAAAACATAACATAAATGAAAAAAAGAGAAGAGCATTGATATAAAAACTGGTACTTAAACAGAAAAAAAAAAAATAAGCATATCTGATGATGTAAATAAAACTTAAGAAAAGCATTTTGTACATATACATAAAATCGTTTCTTTCATAGCCTATATATTAATTAAATCGTAATATTAGTTAAGAACTTATATGTCAAAGAGCTGGATCTCCGTAGACCCTGCTTGATTGTTGGATACCTTGATTTTCCACAATCTTGATACTTGTAAATTTATCGATCAATTCATCTGTTTCTAAATGAGGATCATCTACTCTCATCTCATGTAGTAAACCAATTATATCATCAACTTTAACATTGGAAGCAGTCATCTCTTCTTTAATTTCGAAATAATCGTCAAGTAAAATAATACCGGTTTCAAAAGCCTTAGCATGATCAAAGGGTAAATTCAAGTCGTTTCTTGAAAATAAAGCATCTGTTGATAATTGTTTTTTATAAAATTCAGAACATTGGTAATGTCTCTTGCAACAGTATTTTGAATTATAAGATCTAGGTAATTTTAGTCTCGACACTAGCTGATTCAATTGAACCTCTTTGATTCTTCTAGGATCTTGGAGCTTACAAGCTGGATATCCACAGTAATGGTTAATGACTCTTTCTTGAACTAGGTCATCATAGTCTTGTTTGGATAAGTATCTGGAGATGATCCGAAGAGTGTATTTATCACAGTTATGTTCCATTAGTCTTTCTACGAGCTTGTAAGTTAGCTGGGATGCTTCCTTAGGTACCAAGTTCTTTTTGCATTGATATGGCTGCAAGATCTCCAAAACGTCTTTAACTGAGGCCGTTTGGGCGTCGATTTCAGTGTTTTGATGGATCTCATCCATGGCTGTTGAGTGGAGTGTGGAGAAAGTTATGGAAATGAAGGTTTTAGCCGAATCAAGCTAGAAAAAAATGTATTCGGGTGTATATAATTAAGTATTGACGGTCTAAAGGCAGTATTATGGAAGTTGAGTCTTTACTGGGGCAGGCCTTCAGGGTGGGTTTGTACCATAATAAGTTAATTGGATGAGATTCGTTGATGCGCAACTCACGGAGACGTAAACACGGCTGTTCAACTTTTTGCTGGATGGTGAGTTTCACTTTGCTTTTTGCTTTTTGCTGATTTAGTCAAACTAACAATACTAGATACAATGTCGGCATCAGAACATCCAGTTTTGGATCAATTGGAAGTCACAAATATCTCCAATCCAATTTTTCATACTGCGCCTTCTAACAAGGATCCTACACCAAATACAACCTTCAGCAAACAAAGTCACTCTCAGCATTCGAATCCATCTAATTCAGCTACTAGTAACAACAGCAGGAAAGGTTCTCTAAACTCAGCTCATATCCCAATCAATAATATACCAGCTCCAGTAGCTCTGTCGCCTTCGACTTCTGCAAACTCTGAACTACATGGTATAATACGAGGCAGAAGCGCAACTACATCAGTTAGAAAAAGATCAACCAGTAACACAGTCAAGCATCAGGAGTCATTCAGTTTACATCCTACTTTAAGTGAATCGCATTCTGTAAGGCCACAACATAGCACAGGTTTAACTTTATGGCAATTATTGAAAATTGAATTGGATTTGAATTCATCTGATCCAGCTAAAGAAAATTTAAAGAAACTAGTGAACAATGATACAGCTGACGTGGATTCCCAAGCTTTACTTAATTTTGTCAAACTTCCTTTATATTTAGAGAACTTCATGACTTTTGGCATGTTTTATTGTACTGTTGTGTTTCTAAAATGGACTATTATGATCCCATTAAGATCGATATTACATTTTTATTCTTTTATACGAAGTTTGTTCTTAACTCCAGGCGATACAAGAACTATATTTTACAAGTTCATGAAACACAAAAATGATTTTTTATCCATTTTTTTGGTCATCAGTAGCTTGTTTTTATTGAGAGGTTTGGATTCAAGTAAAATTTATCATAACATTAGGGCTGGTACCGCTGTTAAACTATATTTTATGGTTGGGTCATTAGAAATTGCTGATAAGTTGTTAAGTTCAAGTGGCCAGGATATCACTAAACTTCTTTTCCATATGTCCATTTTCAAATCTGAGGGTGTTGAAAAAGAGGAGGAGAACGATGATATTCCTAGTTTAGACTATACCAAAACCATACATTTCATATTACTGGTAGTTCTAAGCGTTTGTTATTTAGTTCTCCATTCTTATGTGATGGTTTTTCAAATCATGGCATTGAACGTTGCAATTAATTCATATTCCAATGCTTTATTAACTTTAATTCTTTCTGCTCAATTTGCCGAATTGAAAAGTGCAGTGTTTAAGAAAACTGAAAGAGAAGGGTTATTTCAAATTACATGTGCAGACCTAAATGAAAGGTTCCAATTAATGTTAACATTGCTGATTGTTTCTTCTAGAAATTTATTTCAATTATTTACTTCAGGGAGTGGATTATCCAATAGTATGAAGCCAAGATCATGGTATTCGCATTTAACCTTTTCAAAACAACTGAATGATTGGATTGGGTTTTTGATGGGTCCAATATTCATTGTGATAGGTTCTGAAATTTTAGTTGATTGGATGAAGCATTCATATATCTCCAAATACAATAAAATAAAACCCAAGATTTATAGAAAGTATATGAGAGTGCTAGCCGTGGATTACGTCGATTCGTTCAGATCCGTAATTCTGATACCCACTGGATCTTCGTCATCATCATCATCATCACAACAAAGCAACAGTGCTGCGGATTTAGAATATCCTGACATGTTATCCAAAAGAACTGGATTACCAATTTTTGCAATAATTGTTGTATTTTACAAAATGACTGTTCAGCCATGGTTGAAGCACTACTTATATCCAGAAGAGACAGAAGAATTCAGTTATATCACATTAATAGTGGTCATTGTCATACTGGCTTTACTAATGTTTGTTAGACTAATTCTTTCATTAATTTTATTAAAATGGTCGAACAAAATTCTCAGACAAAAAAATACTTATAAACCATTAGCTGATTATGTACCAGGCGCACCAAATGTTAGTTTAAGTGATGTTAATTCAGCTAGAAAGATGCTATATGATCAAGAGGAGAATGTTCCCCCTTCGTTAGAGGAGCTTCGAATAAATAAAGCTATGAAGAAAACCATCGATAATTTGGAAAATGTAACTAGGTTTGAAATGGCTGATAAAAGAATTTGGTGAGTTTTCTTTTTTGTTCATTTATATCCATTTGGAGATCCTGATGTTTTTGGTAATATATATTCACGCTCGATTAAGTTAATTAAGCTTTTGCTTGTATAAAGAATCAATAAAATTGATTTCTTCAAATTTTACTTTCATCAATAATTTGAAATTAGGAAAACCAGAACTAATTCGGATGAATGAAGTGCCCAGTTCAAAGAATTTCTAATTTTGTTGTGGGTTTCAAGAAATCCTATTGAGAATATTGTCCACGTGTGAATTGTGATGGGCTAAAAAAACAAAGTTCAGAGACTAGTTCAACTTAAGGAACTTCCCAAATTCTAGAAGTGAATGTCTTTTTTTACAACATCACTAAATTATAACTCAACTATATTTAAAAGTTACCTAATATAGGGTTGGTTTTGGTGTCAAGGAGAAATAGTTCAATTGGCAATTTGAGCAGGATAATAATTGCTGATTGTATACCGTTTGAAAGACACCGTAGGTTTAAAAGATATTTAATTAGTAGGTGTAGTTTAACCTACTGTAATACTGCTGATCTAGTGCATAATAGGGCTTAACTTGTAAGCATTCAGGTTGAAATAAATGAATATATTGTAGAGTCACCGTAACACACTTCAATTGATGCCTCTTTGGAAAGAACAAGCACAGACTATATATAGCTAAATAAAAAGCGGGAATGGCCACGTACTTATTGTACGGCCACTGGACTGGACACTCACACTAAAAACAGTTATAAGAAGAAAAAAAGGATAAAAGAAGTTGAAGTAAAAAAGGGTAATCGAAACAAACAGTAGAGTTTTGAAGATTGTGGTATAGTCGTGGCTAGTGTTGATAGTTAATCAGAAATAGAAGAGATACCAATATATATCACATGTCATTACCAAATTTAGATAAAATCTTATCCATATCATAGTAATTATCATACACAAAATTCACATTATTATCTTCAATCTTTGAACTATCATTCAGGAGGGCTTTCTACATATAACTCTATTGATAGCTTTTTAAAAAAATAAAGATCATCTGGATGGTCTTTTATTTCTCCCATACCTGCAACTTCTATTATTCTAGCCTTAACATCTAATTTAATAACATTATCTGCCTTTCTATCTTTATGTATAAATCCTATTTCTTCGAAATAGTAAATAACTTTGAGAATTTCAATTAACTATTTTATTTTAATACTGCTTCTTGATAAGATATTTTTAGGACTTGAAGACTCGCCGTCACCACCCGTTTACTTTCTGAAATTACTCCCTATTTGGACAGCGTAGTGTTCACCTGGTGTGTTTGTAAATGGGTTAATGTAACTCCAAGACATCAAAAACCTTCAATCGTTAGTCCTAGCTTAATAAAGTTAATAAGGGTGGGCAATCTCAATGAGACCTAAGTGATCCAATAAGGCTCCTCTTATGAACATTGGCTGAATGTTCACCATATTCATCTTTTGCTTTGTAGGTGTTAGTTCTTTTATGTATTGGTTGTGTTTGGTCAAATTCGTTAAAGTTGCACCTTCCGAATTTGGAAAAGCGAACCTCTTCCTTATCTGGGGACGCATCAACGCTTTGCGAATTGGTGCTGCAAATTGCAAACATAAGACAGTATATGTTGTGTACCCTCTTATCTAACTTATTGCACTCCTGAATTTTGGCGGCAACTAAAAGAATAATCATCAGCTATAATGGCAGAGGAAGCAACGCTCATATCCAGTGATCCGCCCAAGTCAACGGCACCAACGGAGTCGTATGGATCAACATCACAAAACTCAAGAATCAATGATCTCAGTGAAACCACAGACCATAAAATGATATTTTTCCTATCAGAAATGAAGGTAATTAGCAAAACAGCTAGTCCGTTAATGCTGACCTTTTTTTTGCAATATTTCTTAAGTGTAAGCCCATTACTTGTCTTAAGTCGTGTGTCCACACTAGCACTGGGATCTGCATCCTTAGCAACTATGTTTTCCAATATAACATACTTAGGAATAATACAAGGGTGTGTTACAGCGGTTGATTCATTTGGACCACAAGCTTATGGTGCCGGTAATTTTCATCAAGTTGGTGAATCAGTCCAGAAGAACTTGGTGGTTAATTTGATTTTATTGTTTCCTATGGTAATACTATGCTGGAATTCTGAAGTTGTGTTGAATTTTCTACAACCGGATAAAGAGATTGCTAAGTATGCCCAAGTTTATCTTAGAATTTTTACTTTGGGTGTACCAGGATTACTGATTTTTGAATTAGGTAAACGATTCTTACAATCTCAAAAGATTTTCCATGCTTCAACTTACGCTTTAATTATTGTTTCTCCACTAAGTGTTATATTAACTTATATCCTTGTATTTACATGCGATCTTGGTTTTGTTGGAGCGCCAATAGTTGTTGTGATATCCTATTGGTTAATGGCATTGATCCTAATTGCTTACATAATGTTTGTGGACGGAAAGCAATGTTGGGGAGGTTTTTCAAGAAAAAGTCTTTTCTCAAATTTATATGATCAAATTTACCTATCAATTTTTTCGTTAGTTGCAGTTGAAGCTGAATACTTTGCATTTGAGGTTATGTCTCTGGCATCAGCTTACTTTGGTGAGACACAGTTAGCAGTTCAGTCTTTATGTTCAGCGATAGAATCATTAGTTTTTCAAATTCCGTTTGCGTTAGGTTGTGCTGTAGCCACTAGAGTCGGCCAATTAATTGGGTCAGGCGACAAAGAAGCATCAATAAAATCCACTAGGTATTTAATGATTGGGTCCGAATTGTTAGGTATTTTTAATTTTGGTGTTCTAACTATATTTATGATTCCAATAACTGCCATTTTTACAAATGATCCCGAAGTTACTAAGGAGATTTATAAGGTGTTACCACTTTCATTTTCTATGCAATTTGCTGATTGTTTGAATATTACTTGTGCTGGATTATTAAGAAGTCAGCGTAAACAAGATATTGGAAGTGTTCTTAACTTAGCAGCATATTATCTAATTGGCATTCCAGTTGCTTATTATCTTGCATTTGTTTTGGATATGAAAGTTGTTGGGTTATGGGCGGGTTTAGTATTAGCTGTTTTTATCTTAACAATAGTTGAAGTTTTTGTTTTGGGTAGGACTAATTGGGATGCTGTTTTACAAACGGCCAAAGATTCAACTGATGAAATAGATTACTAAAGTCTACACTTTATTATTCTTTCATATCTTTTATAAATTTACTTTTTATTTATTTATGCATTAATCTCATTTGTTTATATAATTTATACATAAATTTGTTTATAAAAAATTATTTATTAGATATATACCGATGATAAAATGTGAATGAATTAGTAAAAAAAAATCATTGTAAAAATATATAAAGGGAAAAATCAATAAACATAATGGCAACAAACTAAAGAAAATAAACGCAAATATATTAATTACCAATTAGAAATAGTTTGAAAACTCGTATATGCCATTAAGCATAGACCAATAGCCAAAATAGCAGAATTAACAACTCTAGCACCGATACTCAGCTCCTCACCAAAACACCTCAAATAAAGCAAAGGAGGATAAATATAAATTAAGGGAACGCAAGTGAAACTACCAACCAAAGAAACAAAATTATCCAAATTACTAGAACCAAAATAACCAATCAAGCACATCAACAAAACAGTACTCACTCTAATAATGTTCTTTAACCATTTAATACCTGAATCCTGTTTACCCGACATAACCCCTTCTTGATTAATCAGACCTTCTGAAATTGCTTGGCTTTCATCAGATAACAAAGGTTTCAAAGGTGATCCAGGAATATTGGAAACAGTTGATTCATAATTGGTTGGATTCCATTGGTCATTATTATTAGATAACAAAGATCTAGCTTCAGAATTTCTTCTAATTTTGATTTGCCATGGTGTTCTATCTTTATGGAACAAATAATTCTCAAAAATCTTGATTGCCGGAAATAGTTGTAATGGAGTAGACAATAAAATAGCCAAAGCATAACAAAGTTGAATAGTTAATGCTGCTGGGCCCTTTGGAAAATTCATTAAAATAACAGTTTTAACATCATCACCAAAACTTAAATACGAAACTGTAGATAAAGTTATAAAAACACATGTAACTATTCCCATCACCAGAATTAATAATTTTTTGAAATCCTGTGGTTTTGCCATGGATTCTTGAATTGGGATCAATAGTCCAATACCTTCATAAGAAAAAACAGCTGTACCTATGAATAAAGTCCAAGTATCTTGTTTAAACATTGAAATCTTTTCTGAGATACCATTACTTATCAAATGGGTTGAAGATTCAAAGTAAATGTAGATCAATCCCAAGAAAATAAAAAGATCGGCAATCAAGGCAGTAAAACTTAATTTTCCTATATTTCTTGTCAATGAAAGAGGAACAAATAATAACAACTGCAGGAAAATAAATAGTTCGATGCCAAATTCTTTATCTTTGAAGATTGTATTCAAAATTTCTTTTAAATTTTCGGCAACGAAAATAACATAACTTGAGGCAAACCCTAATTGAGATAAAGCCAATGATATTAGAACCAAAAACTGGGCAATGGGGCCAAACAATATGAAACCAGCATCACCGTAACCAGTGACACCTACTCTACTTGTTGTGCTAATCAAAACAATAAAGCAATAGTAGGACATGATAGAAAAGAAGACCACCATCAGATTACAAAACAGTAACCCACCGTTAGAGAACGCTTTGGGTAAGAAAATAATACCTGTACCAATGAAAGCTTTCAAAAGCAGTAAAAACGCTTTACCAGTACTGACTTTCTTTGAAGTTTTCTCAAGTTTGTTAGCAGCTAAAGCGTTCTTCTTTGTTTTACATGACTTTCTGTGATTCTTCAGCATTCTCTTAGACCCAGATAATAACTGGTACTGTAAATTGGGAACTGATGGAGTAGCCGTACTGGTGGCCATTGAGACATTAGATGGTCTACCCCTTCTTTTACCAAAATAATTCATTGATGGAGAGCCTCCTATTAATGGAACAGCCCCAATAGGTGACTGTGATATTCCGAAGTTTGGTGGTAGAGGTAACGGAACTTCAGCATCCTCAGTTGATACAGCATTTTCTTCTTCATATTCTGAACCAGAATCAGAAAAATAAGATGATTCCTCATCTTCACCATTATCGAATGGTTCCTGATCTTGATCTTCAGTTAAATCTTCACCTGCAAAATGACCATATAAGGTTAAAAATTCAATGAAATTATTCGTGAAAAAATTAGGTCTGGTTAATTTTGTTTCTTTTCGATTTTGTGATTTTGAAAAATGGCCGTGGTTGTGGACCAGTGATTGATCTAAATCTGGTTCACCTAATTGATTTCTTATATCATCTAATTGCTTATCCTGATGCTTTTTGGCAATATAACTTCTTCTGAATCCATTAGGACGCATCATTTCATGAACACTTAAAATCTCCCCATTATCATCCCTACTTTCTATGAAAAACGCATCTGTTGTTCTTCTACTTCTAGATTGATAAGATATTGATCCGGAACTATTAACTCTTCTTATAGGTGATGAACCAACCGAACTTTTCTGTTCACTAACCCAATTATATAAATCTCTAGTAATATCACCACCTTGTAACTTCAAAGAGTCAAAATCAGCCCCGGCTGGGGAATTTCTTCTTTCTTTACCCTGAGACTCGTCGTCAACAGGGCTAGGTTCGTGGTCTTCATTGGAAACCAAATGTTTTTGCACCAGTTCAACAACTTGTCTTTCAGGGTTATCAACATCAATTTCAGAAGTGGTGGTTTGTCTTTGTAAGCTAGCATAATCAATAATACTTGTTGTGTCTTCACCATTACCGATATTTCTAGTGTTAACATTTTTCAAATATTCAGGAAATTTAGGAGCGGGTGTCTTCAGGGATGAAGAAATCATACTAGATAATACACTTTGTCTTCTACTTGTATGTGCAATAGGAGTTGCACTAACCCCACCAGTAAAACTTCGAGGATCATTTTGAACCGGCGCTTCATCGTCATCTTGTTCAAAGTTGCTTGTTGTTGAGAAATCTGTAAACCCACCGGTAATCATAACAGGACTAGAATTATCTAGGTCACCCTCCTCTGCAGCCAGTGCTTTTGGAAAATCATTTAGTTGCTGTAGCCTAACTGAATTAGAAACACTATTTCTTGAAATATATTTAGCTGAAAAATGACCAGTCTCAAACATATTTTCTTGCTCTTCGCTGGTCAGGAAGGATCTTGCCATTAGTCTCGTTGTAGATTGTCTGGATGGCTGCAATTGGGGTAATTCACCCCTACTGGAGATTCTTCTATTAGGGTTCAGACTTGTACGTCTTCCTTGGGACGTATTGGAGTTATAAGAGTTGCTCATTGTGTAAATTAGGATGATGTAATAGGCATAAAAAAACTGTTATGGGTGCAATTCTATTTCTTAAAAACGTTGATTGAAGCAAAATGTAAGTCACTAAATTGTACTTGATGTTTTCTAGCAAATCGATGGAGTTTTCAAACTTTTACAAAGAAACTAAAAGGCAAAGAGACGAAGAAAATGGAACCAATTTAAAATTACGTAAAAGAAAAAACAGCAGTAAGCCGCACAGAGTGATTGCGTCGATAGTCGTGACCCCTCAGATCGAGGTTATTCCTTTCTTATTTATATAAAGGTAATCAGTTACCGTTTAATTATCTGTTTAATGTAAAAGAAATATCTTTATATATATATATATATATATCTATGAAGAGATTTTCAGATTGGTCAAAAGCTCCGTTAACTCTGGATCAGCATGCAATGGGAAAGCTAAGTTTTGCCTTAAGACAACATACTCAGAATCGCAATACTCCAACACAGTAGAGAGATCATTACTCTGCATACCTTTAATTTTATCAATTTCGATGGCTTGGTAATTACATCTACCTCTACCGACGTTATATGTCTTTTTGGATTGATCCCATTCACCAGTTTGTGAATTTCTGAAACCTAATTTTATATCAACACATTCCAAGTGATTAAAAGAGCCTTCAACCCCAATAACACCAACTGGCAATAGACCAGCTCTCTTTCTGTTGGTGATAGCTTTGTAACAGCCTAAATCAATAATCAAAGATCCGTGAGGCTTCAAGCCATGTAGCAGCCAAAACTCTCTATTCTTAACTGTATTCTTTGGTTGACCTAAAAATCTTGTATGCAGAGGAATACCATGTTCTTTTAATTTAGCAAATTCATTTTCATTAGATTTAACAAACTCTTCCTTAGTTTCAGGTGGAAATTGTTCACCGCTGTTTCTAACTTCATAATCATTAGCACAGCAATACTTAACAATATCTAGCATATTTTGAGGAGTTTGAGAGTTACAAATAATAGTTGTAACACCGGCATTAGTAGCTAAATCAGCAGCGACTAATTTGGTTTCCATACCACCTGTACCAACAGACGAGCCTGATGACTTTGTATTCACATCTAAATTATCCATATGCTTAACAACGAAAACAGGTTTAGCTTCAGGATTAGTTCTTGGATTATCGGTGTATAAACAATCAACGTCAGTCAACAAAAATAAGAAATCTGCATTGCACATACCAGCAGTAATAGCAGAAAGGGTATCATTATCACCAAATTTAATTTCTTGGGTAGAAATAGTATCATTTTCGTTAACAATTGGAATAACACCTAAATCTAACAATTCTTGTAAAGTATTTTCAGCATTTCTAAATTGTGAAAAATTGTCAATATCATTACGAGTTAATAAGATTTGAGCTGTTTTCTGGTTTAAAAATTTAAATAAACCATCCCACATCGATATTAATTTACCTTGGCCAATGGCTGCTAAAGCTTGTTTTGCCGCTAGATGTTTTGGCTTTTTATCCATTTGCATGATGTTTAGGCCAACGGCAATGGCACCAGATGAGACTACCACTATTCTATGACCTTGTCTACGAAGCTTCACTAGTGTTTCGACTTGCAAAGACATATTAGCTATTCTTGGTTCTCTCGTTTTTTCATCAACAATTGATGAAGAACCCAACTTAACAACGATAGTAAAGGTTCTGTTTTCAGTATTATTTTTCACTTCCTTAGTTGCCATATTTAAGTCTATTTTATGAACAGTGAATGAAATATATGATGGCCCAGTATTCCAAGAATAATATTAGCTGGGATATTTGACGAAGAAAGGCTATTTTAGGGCTTAAATAAGAACGAGGGATCTTGGTTTGACTACATAGCTAACTTTTGACTCATCCAAGTTCTGCGCTAACAGGCATATTAAGATTCTGGCTGTGCAAAATCTAATCAAGCTGGTGCACGGGTTGATTAGCGGTCGGATTCTCGGAACTTACAGGCTTAAAAGATTTCGGTGATCGTGATTGGAATTAAGAATAATCAAGGGTCATCAAGCAGCTTTTGCTTGATTTATAAGAGATATGTCAAAACAAAAGTACTACAAGTTGTTGTTTGAGATGATATGCTGATGTCCAAAATCCACAGATTGGCAACCTGTCTCATGGTGATTCTCCATCTCATCTTATTTTTGCAATAGGTATAACTACCAAGTTAAGAAAAACGTGTCATCATTATCTTTGACTTCCTGTTTGAATGTAGAGATAGTCGTGCTTTTTTGGACTGACCATTTCTGGTGATGTATTCTTGGTTTCCGGTAGCCAAATTGGGTGACCAAAATACATGATCCTCAGAATAGTTAACAGGTCATCGTCATCAGAATAATTAACAGGTCATCGTCATCAGAAGAGTTAACAGGTCATCATCATATATTGTGGAATTCTCAAACTATAAAAACTTTTCTGTAATTGATATTGGTATTATCCCTTTGAATATTTCAAAATGCTCATATGTAAAACAACAACTCAGTAAAAACTACAGATAATCAACTTAGATATGGGTTCTTCATTTTCATCATTATTTCAAAGCTTACTCGGTCTCAAAGAAATGAGAATATTAATGGTTGGACTAGATAGATGCAGCAGGTAAAACTACCATTCTATATAAATTGAAATTAGGTGAAGTAGTCACAACAATACCAACTATAGGATTCAATGTTGAATCGATTGACTATAAAAGCATTTAGATTTACAGTTTGGGATATTGGTGGTCAGGACAAGATCCGAACATTATGGAGGTATTATTACCAGTCTGTTAAAGGACTAATATATGTTGTTGATTCAAATGATAAGGATAGAATTAATAAAGCTGCCGAGGAATTACATAAGATGTTGAGTGAAGATGAGCTAAGAGACTCAGTATTGTTAGTTTTGGCAAAAATTATTGTTAGTTTTGGCAATTGGGCAAGATTTACCTAATGCCATGACTGCTGAACAAGTGGCTGAAGGGTTAGATCTTGGGGCCCTCAAAAACAGACCTTGGTATGTTCAATCTTCCTGTGCTACTTCTGGTGATGGGCTATATGAAGGTCTAGAATGGTTAGCTCAACAGTTAAAGAGTCGTAGCTAGCCAAAAGCCGATGTAAATTTTATGGTCAAAGTTAAAGCTGCTTCTATTTTGGATTTTGGATTTTGGATTTTGTGCTGATTACAGTAAATTTCTTTTTTTTTCATGTGTTAGGGCGATTCGTTTTAAAATACACTGAGTTTGTTTTAGTTTATATCAATTCCTAAACTATAAGGCTTACAGATAGATTCTCAACTAAACTAACTTAAACAATTATTTTACGTTACTACCTTTTTGTGTATACCTGGTTGCCAGTAAATTTACTCAACGAATAACTGGATGATTTTAAAAGCAGATTCAACTTCGCTGATCGTTGACGGAAAAACATGTAAACTCGATGCTCTTGGACCTACCTTGGCATATTGGTACAATCTCCATAGGCCTCATCCAAGGTATAAATTTGAATATTTCTTTTATTAAACAGTATGATTTCCGTTATAACCCAACTTAAAATGTCGAACAAATGGCATCTATATAAATCACACGTAACTGGCCTTACATAACTTTAGCCTTGTATCTGAACTAAAGTTTCGAACATATCTGTTCCTAACTAATTAGTCTCAAATATTACGCTATAGTTCAGGATAAATTGTCATAGGATTCATCTAGATTAGAGGATAAGGATGTTAAGCGTGCTATACATGTTCTTACTACTCGCCTACATACCGTTTAACAGCGTATAACATTAGTCGGAATTCCAATTGCTCCCATATATCGCTAATACGGCAATTCCTATCTATGATCATAATTGAATCGTGATTTTGTTGAAGTTGAAGTAAGGAAGGTTCATTGCCTCATCAATGTTTTATTCCGGCCAGATATATTTGTTAGATTCTTCGGTACGTACATATCCGTTCGAGTCATATAGTTAACAGTTAGGGAAAGAGTTCCTACAAATTATACAAGTCGGCCCCTCAAAGCGTCTGTGGCGTGGGTTCCGTACCTGAATTTAGCGTTCGGTATCTGGGTACAATACCTAGTTTAGTATTACTTCCTTCAAAAATCTAGAATAATTTGTCTTCCACTGGATAAACTCAATTGCTTAGAATTAACTTTGATCTGTTCGGAAAAGATTAGCGTTTTGAAGGTGGAGGGTTTATAGCTAGCTACCTATCTTGTTTACTGTAGATCAACTGCTGCCAGAAACTTGATTGTATATGTGTCTGTAAACCAAAGTAATCTAACATAATTTTTTTCATTTTTGGAAAATTTGTCTTTGAAATTGATTAAATCAATAGAAACTTTGAATAATTGAGACTTGTTGTTTTTATTTCC
>JAKTPC010000093.1:0-33365 GCA_030557395.1 Ambrosiozyma platypodis | reverse complement strand
AGCTTACGTAATAACAATCCTTATATTGTAATAACATTGGAATCATAAATACGATCCGATATTATATTCGAAATCAGTTTACGTAACATGGATATAACCATCAGGATCCTGACAATCCTGACAGATTCCACTCCAAAAGTACACAAGTATAAAGTAACAAAAATGTGCCAAAGCACCTCTTTATATAATAACAAATAAAATCAAATAAAATATAAACTCAATTGTAATACAGTAAAAGGAATGATTAAACAATATAATGAACAAAGCTTAACCAAGCTATTTCATCTGCAACTTCTTTGCCACCAATGAAATCAACCAAACTATTTCATCTGCAACTTATTCTCTTACATGCAACCTACTTAGTCACCAATGAAATCAACCGAACTATTTCATCTGCAACTTATTCTCTTACACTCTAATAAGCGCCTGGCTAGCTCAATCGGTAGAGCGTGTGACTCTTAATCACAAGGTTGCGGGTTCAAGCCCCGCGTTGGGCTTTTTTTTGTAAATTGTTTTCGCTGTTTTTTAATCCTTGCGTTTAGCTAAAGTTCTGAAATCACCGACACGTCGTATTTCTTTTTCCTATTGACCTACTTGAACTACCACTCATTAACTCCACACAATGGCTGATTATCAATCTGGACCACTTAATGAGGGGTTTGAGAACCTCAGGGTGTTCCCGATAGACCCTACCAACACAGATGTTCAAGAAAGCAAGTTTATTGAAAACAATCGTTTCTTGAAAAATGAGCATCAATTCAACTATGTTAATATTCCTGGATCTTATTTTCCGGGAATAAGTGATACACAGAGAATGCAATTAACTTTTGAATCAGGATTAGAAGATGAAATTAATCATTATTTAAATAATCTAATTTCCATATCTTACACTAATCCAGTCATGCTAAATTTAAAGGGAACTTATGGCTTTCTTTTAGATTATTTAGCTATCTATTTATCTTGTTTTGTTTTTGATTCTAATTCTACCAACATTGATATCAATAAATCTTTAGATAGTTCTTTAATATTAAGAAACTTAGTTCAAGATATAGAAAATTCTCAAGTAGTTTCAATGAATTCATTAATTAAAGAAACTTTATTAAAAATATTGGGCAACGAAATCATTTTAAATGACGAATTTTCAAATGAAAATTACGAAGCTTTGAAAGAATTATTGAGATACTCAATGGATATTGTTGAATCTATTTCTTCTTATTTGGCCCCTGCTTCTTATGATGATCCTCTATTCAAATCTTTAATCAAATTATTACATATTGCGAAAGATAGATCGTCAGTTATAACAATTTTAAGGTCTTTAAGTAGATTAATGTATAACTCTCAAAAGTCAGGCGATGCCCCAGATCATTTAGACGATGAGGTTTTGAATAAAGTTGTTTCTTATTTGGTTTTATCAGTCAATTCAGAGAATGATAATGATGAATTAATTTTAACTTCATTAGATTTCTTATACCAATTCATATTACCAAATAGAACTGAAAAATTGATTTCAAGTTATACCAGAAAGACAATATTACAATCTTTCTTACCAAAGTTATTAATTTATAAATTAGATTATAAAACAGAATTTACACAAAATATGCCTTTATTAAGATTAGTTAAAAGAGTTAAAGATCCAGTTCCAACTAAACCCCCATCTATTCCAAGTGAAATTATTTTGCAGATGAATAAACTAAGTGAACCAGAAAGAGCTACTGCTTGGATGAGAAGCTCTTATAAGGCTAACCCAGATGGTGAAGTTACACAAATTTCTTTATGGAGATCATATGAGTCCCAGTTCTCTCAATTTGTTTCCATCAGTGATTTAAAATTATTACCTGCTGTTGACTTCATTAAGAATGTTCAACATTCTTTTCCATTATCTAATGCAATGGTTATTAATCAACCCGATGGCACAAGGAAATTTATAATTAAAGGTATTGACCCTCGTTCCAAATTTGTCGATATTGAAAAAGGGAAAGTTGAAGCATTATCCCCATACAATAAAAAACAAGTTGACAATGATTTCCATCCAGAATTAAAGAAATCAATTCAAGAGCCTTATGAATTATTTCAATATAATTTTAATGATTATTTAAAATTAAATGAAGTGAATACTTCAACATCAATTTTCATTAATCAATTAATAAGTTCTCCTAAAGGTAAAGAACTTTTTGAAGGTAAAAGAGAAGAGTTTGTTGATGATTTAATGAAGGTCCCAAATTTACTTCCTTACATTTACGAAGTTATTCAAAAATTAGAATATTAAGTAATCGTGTATCATTTCAAGAAAGTTTTTGTATTATATTTTATTAATTAAAATAAATTAAATTAAACAGCTATTTTCATTGTAGATGAAAAGACAAAAAAAGAAGGGCTTTATTTAGCAGCTTGCTGTTGTCTTTGCTTCTGTTGTTCTATTATCTTGGATCTTAGTATATTATCAACTCTTTGAACAGCCTCTAACTTTTCATTAATTAAACTGGCTAATTTAGTAGCATCTTCATCTAATTTTTTCAATCTTCCATCAAAGAACTGAAGTGATTCAGATTTAGACTTTTCGACAAAATAACCCGTACCAACATCAACTAAAAATTCATCTTGATTTTTGATCTTACCTGGAACATAAAGGGATGCTGTTAGTGGAACCAGTATTTCGTTATCAGGATTAGAATTCACCGTTTCAACATTTCTGTGGCATTCTCTGTATTTTGCTTGTGCAGTTTGCAACGCTTGAAAAGAAGTTTGCAAATGTTCAACTTCTTCATTCAATTGACTTTTAAACTGGATGATTTGCTCAGGTTCAAGTTTTGTTAGATCGACTACAAAGAAAGAGGGAGCGGAGTATTAGTATTCAAAGTTCACCAAAATTTAGCATAGATTTCTGAAGAAAAGACATACTCTTTTGGGACATTATCGAAATGGTTGTGGTGTATGCTCAACAGAAGCAATGAAAAGAATGTGATAGAATAAGCATAAAGCTGAACTGTTCACGCGTTTTCAACTTTTCTTTCTATTTGGTCCAAACCAAAACCCACTTGCCTTCAAAGTTGTTATTACTTCCAACAAACCACCATACCCCATGTCTGGTAATAATCAAGGCTCATCTGATGGGACGGACTCAAGTTCGTTTGCCAGTATTATGGCAAGTTTAAAGAAGATGAAGGAGGATGCAACAGAAAAAGTCAATACTGGTAAGGTAGCTGCAGCAATGACCCCAGTTAGAGAAACCAAAGAACAAACTAATCAAAACATAAGCAATAAAGGAGGCAATTCGGCTGAAAGAACTGGATTGAATGGTTACAAACCTCAAGATATAGTTATAAGAGGTAGACCCGGCGATCATAGGTATAATAATAGTCGAAATATGAACACTAAGAAAACAGTTTTTAGTGCAATTAGAGTGAATAAAAACCAAAAGGGTAATCCATTATTACAATTTTTAAAGCAAGTACCATACGAGTTTAATGATCAAATCAGGGATGTTGATTACTTAATTAATTCTCATTCATTTGCCATTTTCCTTTCGATCAAATATCATAAATTGCACCCCGAATATATTTACAATAAAATCAGAAAATTATCATACAATAAAAACAATTCAATGCTAAAAATTTTGCTAGTCGTTTTAGATACAGAGTCTGTTGATGATCCGATCAGAGAATTAAATAAGTTTTGTCTTTTCAATGGTATGACTTTGATTGTTTGTTCTTCGTTTGAACAAGGTGCTGAATATTTAACATGTTTGAAACATTGTGAATCCAATGCTTCGAAAACTATCATCAGAGGTAACAGCAATAAAAACGACGATATGGCCAACGATGGTAATTTTTATGAGAGAGTAATAGAGACACTGACATCAGTTCAAAGAGTAAACAAAACGGATTCGATTAATTTAATATCAAAATATGGAAGCTTAAGCGATCTATGTAATGCTGGCACTGAAGAAAGTTTACATGAGGTACAAGGTATGGGTCAAGTTAAAATTGATCAACTATTAAGTGTTATAAATGATCCTTTTGTTTTTAAATGAAGTTTTTATTATTATTACTACTACTACAAATCAAGAAAGCTCTTCATATTTATTTTTCTTACCTTTGTGACCTTCCTTTTTTTGATAACCATCGCTATTGACTTTCTTTTTATATCAGCTCCTTTTCTAATCAACGATTTAATTTTCGCATGATTCTTAACATTTAAAAATCTTAACCTCCAAAGTTCTTCAGAGTCATAACTTGGTTCATTCTCAAGTAATCTATTTTGAATTCTATAATCTAGGATTGTCTGATTTAAATCGACATTAATTAACTTCTCTTCGGAAAGCTTCTTCAATTTTAAAGAATCAGTAAGTGAATGAATTACAGGATCATCTAGCCTCTCCCAATTTCCTCCACGTTTAACGTTGAGTATTGTTGTTTCAATATATGTCAAATTGGTGTTATCATTAGTGATATCATAAATATCATTTAAACTATCGAGTCCGTCATTTTCATTGAGTATTAAGCACGTCAATCTGGGCATTTTACCAGATTTCATTGCAATTATCCAAGATTTTAAGATTATTCTAGTAACTTTGCAGCCAGTGACATTTAAATAAACCAATGACTTGATATTACTAACGAGATGATACACTTGAGTAGCATCGATCCCGGAAATATTTAGTATTGATATATTAATGAATTTAGAGTTAAGAGAATTTAAATCGAAAACCAAATGACTAATCGAAATATTTGAATATAATGTTTCAAATCTATGCTTTCTATTAATTGAATTAACTCCAATATACGCATCTCTGTTGCTGTTTCGAAGTTTGCGATGCTTTTGTTTAACTGAAAGATGGTGAGCAAAAAATCCCGGCTCATTACTAAAACTAGAAGAAAAGTTTTTGAACACCGAAGGTGAATCCTTTTCCAATACCAATATGGTCTCCCACACGTAACACCAAATATTCCAATTGTTTTCTGTAGCATTGAGATGATCCCTTGTAACAGACGACGCGTGTCTAGCTAAAACTGTGGCACATGTTGCTTTCAAAGAATGTGCTTTGCTTGTTTGGCGACGGCTATGGGCCGGATGTGGTTCTATGTGGGAGTAATCAAGCAGTTTTAGGTAGGTGATGTCCTTGAACTCTGTGGAAGAGCCAATCTTTCCATCGTTTTCAGAGTGATCCCGGGGTTTTACCACAAACCTCTGTCTTGCTGATTTGCTTCTCTTTCTGTGCATTGTGGTCAAACCTCGTAGTATTTGAAAGTGGTGTTACTTACCTGGTTCGGAATCAACAGCTTTCAATTTGAGAAGGGCTCAACCTCGCACAGAAAGAAGTGCGACGACGTTCAGCAAATCTTTGTAATCAGTTTATCTTCTTCCACCAATACCTCCACCACCATCCCAACTATCGGTAGAACCTAGAATGTCACTATCTCCAGACTTAATTAAATTGGTGGTTCCAAGTAAGCACCACAGAACTTGGGCCAAAACCTTTGATTGCTCCCCTCAGTATTACTTTCAACCAACTACTATCGATGAAATTAAATTGATAGTTAACGAAGCTAGAAAAAACAAAAAATCCATCATGACTGTTGGTTCTGGCCATTCTCCTTCAGATATGACCATGACCAATGATTGGTTAGTCAATTTGGACAAGTTTAGCAAAGTCGTTGAGGAAACACCTTCTCCGGACGGTAAATACACCGACTTAACTGTGGAGGCCGGTATTAGAATTTATCAATTGAATGAAATATTGGCTCAAAAGGGTTTGGCCATTCAAAATTTAGGTTCCATTTCCGAACAATCTATTGCAGGTATAATTTCGACTGGTACCCATGGGTCTTCTCAATTTCATGGTTTGATCTCTCAACAGTTTGTTGATATCGGCTTGGTTGATGGTATGGGTAAGCTAGTTACTTGCTCTCAAACTGAAAACCCTAATTTATTTAGAGCAGCTTTACTATCTTTAGGTAAAATCGGCTTAATCTCCTATGTTACTATTAGAACTGTTCCAAGATACCAAATCAAGTCAAGACAGGAAGTGATCACTTTTGACACTTTATTAGATCAATTCGAAACCATTTGGACTACCCATGAGTTCATTAGAGTTTGGTGGTTCCCTTATACTAAAAGATGTATTTTATGGAGAGCTTCTAAATCTGAAGAGCCTATTTTCAAACCAAGACAATCATGGTATGGTACTAAAGTAGGCAGATTATTCTATGAGTCCTTATTATGGGTTTCCGTTCATATTCTCCCAAGATTAACCCCTTACGTTGAGAAATTTGTTTTTTCTAGACAATACGGTCTTACTGAAACTTACTTAGGTGGAGATACTGCTGTTCAAGAGTCTGTTGAGGGTTTGAACATGGATTGTTTATTCTCTCAATATGTTAACGAGTGGACTGCTCCAATGACAAATGGCCCTGCAATACTAAGATCGCTAGCTAAATCGATTGAAGAAGCTGGAGCTAATGGTGATTATTTTGTTCACGCTCCAATTGAAGTTAGATGTTCCAATACTACTTGCTCTAATTCCACTGAACCGCAAGATTTAAGCAAAAGAGAATTAGTAGCTCCTGGTCCAGTTTATGGTAATCAAGTTAGACCATTAATGGACAACACCCCTAAATTAAAATGGGTTCCTCAAGATAAGATCACTAATAATCAATTGACCTTATATATCAATGCAACCATGTACAGACCATTCTTCACCTCAGTTCCGATTGAAAAATGGTTTAACGTTTTTGAGCAGACTCTGGAAGCTGCCGGTGGTAAACCACATTGGGCCAAAAACTTTATTGGTTCAGATGAAGCAAAAGGTGCTAGAGGAGATGGTGAAATGATTGGCTTCTCTGGTAAGATGGAAAAATGGTTTGGTGAAGATTTAGAAACTTTCAGAAAGGTTAGAAAAGAAACAGATCCCGATGGAGTCTTTTTAAGTGGTATTGAATGGGTTAGACGTAATGGTATTGTTGAAGCCGAGGAAATTGATAGAGTCTTGGCTTGGAGAGCAGAAGTTGAAGACGAAGATGACGACGAAGAAGATGATGTCAGCAAGGACACTGTCTGATTAGACACCCTTTTTCTTTATATTTTCTAATGCTTTTTGTTTTAATGATTGCTTTAACAGCGGTCCATTTTTTAATAATGATTCAAAACATTCTTTGTACTAAATTTCATTGTAATAACTAAACTATATTGCGTACAGATTCCCAATTTCCTTTCTCTTTGATGAGCACATGTCTAATATTGCCTGAACTTGAATTTGATGTTATGCTTGTAACTAGTTATTCAGGTTAAAATCAGAGATATAAACATCCTTCAACTCTGAATCTTAACGCGTCTCTTTGATCGATCGACGAGGCTTGTTTATTTACGTGTCGGCGATTGCGATCTTTCTTACTCTTCTTGATGGACAATCATATCAGGTATAGCAACAAGCACACTGTCATCTACTTGTTAGGATCATGGTCAACTCAAAGTCAGCCTCCAAATCACCATTTTCCTCGCTGGATAGAGTAAATAAGGGAGGCAAACAGTCTAGTCTTGCATCATTTTTTGCTGCTTCAAAGCCATCATCACAATCACCAGCTTCTAACAGTTCATTGAAACGATCTTCAAGTAGTCCCAGTTCTGTGTTTGACTCTTTAGACCATAAGACCCCTTATTTGAATTTAGCACGAGCTGTAAAAGAATCAGTAGATGTTGAGAATGATAGACAAGTCGATATTGCATTTCAGAAAGCAAAACACACAACAACAAAGCTCAATGCGGTTTCATTTGCTGATACAGCTGATACAGAAATTATAGGGGAAAGCAAAGCAAAGAATTTTAAACATTCAAGGCCTATTCAGAAAACAAAATCATTTGATGCTTCGTTGGCTGTGAAGCCCCTTCATGCAAGCACTTCTATGAAACTTAGCTCGTCCAACTCTTTATCTAGAACAATATCATCAAAAATTACAAAATCTAATAACCAAAAGTCATTTTTACAATTATCAAAACCAGCATCCAAACAGCGCCAGTTGCCCTGGCTTAAACCCAACAAAACTATTCATAAGAAGCAAAAGCCAATTTCAAATCCAAGACTTCAAAAGAGTTCAGTTTCAAATAGCTCCCTATTTCTTGGTGGCGAAGATTCCCAGTTGTCGGTTGAACAGAAGAATGTTGTTGATAGTGTAATGAACCGTCATGAAAACGTCTTTTATACAGGTTCTGCTGGTACTGGTAAATCATTTTTATTAAAAACTTTAATAAGAAGGCTACAGTCACGTTTTGGTAAATCATCAGTTGCAGTTACTGCATCAACAGGTTTGGCTGCTACTAATATAGAAGGTACTACCATTAATAGATTTGCAGGTTTTGGGTTAGGGAAAGGGGATGTTGTCTCATTGGTTCGTAGGATTAAGGGCTCAAGATCATCAGTTCGAAGATGGAGAGAAACTAAAGTGTTGATTATTGATGAGATTTCCATGATAGACTCTGACATATTTGATAAATTAAATAGAATTGCTCAAGATATCAGATTATCTGAAAAACCCTTTGGCGGCATTCAATTAATTTTAACGGGTGATTTTTTTCAGTTACCTCCTGTCTCATTGAACGAAAATAAAGGCATTCAATTCTGTTTTAAATCTAAATCCTGGAAGACATGCATTGCTACTACATTCTTGTTAACCAAAGTTTTCAGACAAGAAGGTGATAATACTTTGATTGATATGTTAAATGCCTTGAGAATTGGTAAATTATCCCCAGAAATGAAAAGACTTTTTTTGAAGTTGGAAAGGCCCTTAGTCTATGAAGATGGTATTTTACCCACTGAGTTGTACCCAACAAGGTACGAAGTTGAAAGGGCTAATAATGAAAGATTGGGTAACTTACCTACAGAAGAAATAACATATTTTGCTAAGGATGGGGTTACAGCACAGCAAGAAGAGGAATCTTTCCAACAAATATCATCGTTTGATTCCCAGAAGCTTGACTCGTTGATGTGCGCCAAAGTCCTAAAATTGAAAGAAGGGGCCCAAGTTATGAATATCAAAAACGATATAAATGACGAGTTTATTGTTAATGGTACCATTGGTAAAATTCTATGTTTTCTCCCACATATCGTTTGGAGTTCTTTCTGCGATCATGTTAAACCATATGAAGTTAATGAATACGAAGAATTTTTAGTTCACATTTCTAAATTTGTTGGATTAAAAGATATAAGGGAGCAGGAATCGCTGATGAATGAGTTTATTAGTGTTAATGTGCATCTCACACATATTGCATTATTCATACAATTGGTGGGCTTTGCTAGAAATGCCGAAAGAAAAGATCTCTTTCCACTTGTCAAGTACACAATAAATTCCTCTGAGAAATACAGGCTAAAGTTAGTGGAGTATGAAACTTTTGTTCATGATTCCAATGATAAATTAACTAGAACGCAATTGCCAATCATTCTTTCCTGGGCATTATCTATTCATAAATCTCAGGGGCAAACATTGAACAGAGTCAAGGTTGATTTGACCAAAGTTTTCGAAAAAGGACAAATATACGTTGCATTGAGTAGATGTGTGAGTGCTGATAATTTGGAAATCGTGAAGTTTGATGAAAGAAAGATCCAAGTGCATCAAGAAGTGGTCAAGTTCTACGAGTCCCTAACCAGGCTTTAACCTTACGCGTTCTCTTCGCTTTTTGTTGTGTGTAGTTTTTTGTTCAACTCCTGTTTCTTTTACCCTTTGCTTTGTACTTGCTACTATCTAATTCAGCATATACTTCTTGCATACTATCATCGCTTTATTATAACCCATTATGTGGATCATGGAGTTTACGCCTTCAGGCGACCCTTCTTCCTCACCACCTAAACATCATTTACTAAAGGTATCACACCCATATGTATTGGGTAGGAGAGAAGCCGACTTTGCAACTGATTACAAAAGAATATCTTCCAAAATGTTTACTTTCAAAGTGAACATGCACCATGATTTAGAGATTGAGAAGTTTGGTAAGCCAACATTTTATGTCAACTACGAAAACAATCTATTTAATAAGAATGTCTCAGGTGATGGCAAACTAAGTCCGGTTGTTTTCAATCACCTGGATAACGATGACCTGAGATTCAGCTATACATACAAAGAAAGAACTTTTCGTTTTCGGATTTATTGGAAAGATTTGATCATTGGTGTGGGTCGAAATGTCCCACTTCAATTGGAGAAAATGATTGTTGCAGCAGGTGGTCAACTGGAAACATATAAATACTCTGCTCTCACGCATTTTATTCCCGGAGAGGGTGACATCATGGAAATATTGAGAAACATAATTGTGCAGAATAAAGGAGTGAAAATTGTTTCCCAAGAATATATCAACAATTTGCTTGGTAACTTGAAACTTCTTGAAACTGACTATATAAGTAATTGGGTTGATCCTCCCCAAGTTACAATCAATGTTTTGAAAGGTTCAATTGATTTGCCTTCATCCAATTCCAACATAGTTTTGAAAGAAGTTAATGTGGATGACATTAACAACTTATCAAGTAATGATTTATTCTGGAGCTTCGACCAAAATACTCAACCATCTTTCAATTTGCAGGCGTATTTATTACGGCCTAATTCAAATATAAGTTTGATTTTCAGGACACCAGATGATCATGAGGTACAGCAAAATAAAGCATATCCTTTCTCTTCAATGGCCACCTCTCATGCATCCCATGGAAGGGTTAGAAAAAGAACGAGGACAGCTATATTACTTCAAAATTCTAAAGTTTTTGATAGCAGTAGTGATGAAGATGATGAAGAAGATAACGAGGATGTCCGCCATGTAGCTAAAGTCCCAAAAGTCTCGAATTCGTCCATACTGGAGATTAGCAATGAGAAAGAAAACATTCGTTTTGAGACAATGAAAGCTGAAAAAATGAAAGTTAATAGTAGGTCGTCTTGGTCTCACGACAGTGATGCTAACTCAAAAAAGCATGAAGAACCTAAATACTTGAGAATACAAGATAACATAAACGATATTGTAGAGCGTTCCTTTGCTGCAGGTGCCGGTTTCCAAATTAAAACTGAAAACAAAATTAAAACTGAAACTGAAGAATCAACTCCGTTAAAACAAGTCTTTCAAAAAGCTAAATCACTCAAAGCTCAGAACGATCAACAAAATAAATATGAAGAAGGTGCTCTGCTAAATACTCTTGTTAAAATAAATAAATTAAAGCTAGATATGAATCAAGATTTTACTAAGAAGTTTTATAATTCAACTGATCCTATGAATAGTAATCCAGACTGGAGTAAGAGGGTTAATTATTCCAAATTTAAAAACACAAACAAGAAGACTCTGAACTTGATTACAAATAGTCTTGTAAATGGTATTAGATTAGTTAAAGCAGTTGATTATCAATCCAATCAAGGTAAAGATCTTGAATCAGAGGATGTAAGAGACATTTTGAGTTACGATGAGCCTAATTATGAAATTGATGCCGAATTTGAAACTGTTACTAGTAAAAGAGGTAGAGATAGAACTGGCCAAATCAATGCTACTGCAGTTACTCGTGTTCCCATCGGAAGTCGAATGGAAAGTCAAAGAATGCCTATCAGTTCTCTGTTTGTGAATGATGATTTTGATGATGATGATTTTGTTGAACTGCCAGTTAATAAAAGACCCATGCACTCTAAGCACAGAAGCTCTGTATTAAATGCTAGTATCAATGATCAAAATGATGATGATGATATTCCTGTGTTCAGATCTAGAAGAAAGAGGTAGTCATTTTTCAAACGATCGGTTTACTAATTTATTTTTTAACTAATTTTTTATTGAATATATGTATAATACAAACTGCAAAGTTTATTTTTTTCTTTGATTTTTCCATTTAAAAACTGTTTCACCAGACTTTTTTTGAATCTTCTTCTTTTCGCCTTTTCTCATTAAATGTTTTTGTAACTCAACCTTTGATTGTAAACTTTTTAACTGCGATTCTCTTTCTATTCTGTGTTTCAAAACTTTAAGTGATTTCACCTTCTTGCTGTCCTGTTTCAGTTTTCTCAATGACAATTCATTTTCATCTATCACTGGTTTCTCTGTTACTATTTCATTATCCTCTTGGATGCCGGTAAGTTGTGATAGTCTTAATCGGTTTTCCTTCTTATCTAGCAATGATTCATGTGTATCAAAAAACTTTGCTGCATCAAAATCGTCCATTTCTTTTTGTGACTCAACGAAAATAGTATGATTGCCACTGCTTGTAAGCATATTTAAATTTCTGAAGTCTTTCTCGATCATATTTGTCTGCTTTTGTCTCACCGTTCTTAGATAATTAGAATCTTGTGTTTTAAGTAAAAGCACTTCATCGTTACTTAAAGTTTCATTGCCTCTATCAGTAATCAGAATTCCTCTATTATCTGTCTTTCTCTTTGTCATAGCATGATAGTACTCATCTTGATTATGTTGTTTTGCTTTGGATTTAAGAACTTTTAATTGCGCTTGCTTTTGATGATAGTTTACAGCTCTGAGCTTGTAATCTTTTTTCTTTTCTAAAAGTCCCAGCCTTTTTCTAGCTTCAGGTTGGGATCTCTCCCTATGTTGTTTCTTCTGGACATTATGAACCAGTTTAGCCATGTTTCTAGTTGTAGTATAGGTACTTGTGATAATGGATTGTTCAAACAACCAATGATTAGTTTAGACCAAAAAAAAAAATTAATGCTTTAAACCTGATTAAAAAAAACTTTTGTGCGGCTCCAAATTAGCTACTGTGCGCAGCCTTGAACATCCTCTAACTACTTGCTAACTTGTGAATTATAAACAGAGATTCCTTGTATTACAAAAAAAACTAATCTATATAGTAGAAAACAAGTCAAGGTTAAGCTAAACTAAACTTCCAGAATTTTAGGCAAGCGTCGGTACCAACACTAACAATTTCATCACCGTTTAACCAAACCGCACCGCTAACCCCTTCTTTATGAATATTGAAAGCCTTCACATTTCTGATTGGTTTAGAAACTGAATAAATGATCATATTTGTATCTAATGAACTACTAACAATATGATCATTGTCTTGGTTCCATGAAATTGAGTTGATCTTGGAAGTATGGAAAGCCCATCTTGAAGTAACAAGTGTAAATTCTTCTAAATTATAACAGTTGATTTTACCACTGACATCACCTGCAGCTAAATACTTTTCGTTTTGAGACACTTCCAACGCAGACACTTTAGCCCTTAAATTTGGCTGTAACGTCTTGCTAATCGTTTGTAGGGATGGATTATATAGTTTCAATTCAAAGGTGGTGGAATTGGCCACAATGACAAATTTGGAAGAGATGGCGACTGCACTTGGAGTAAATCCAAGTTTAATGGATTTTAACAACTCGCCTTTTGAGGAGTACAAGATTAATTCTTCTTCGGTTATGACAGCCAATTTGTCTGCAAAACTTGAAGTCGCAATAGGCTGTTTCTCAAGTGAGGTAATATTTTGAATTTTGGATCCTTCAATTTTCTTTAACGTATCATCCCAACCAGCGGTGATAAAACCATTGTTAACTTCTTCAATACCGATAACCAAATTTGAATGCGGGTTTCCTTCAACTAAAACAGCTTCCTTCTTCTTTAAATCCCAATTTAAAATATTACCATCGTAACTACCAGTCAATAGTCCCTTGCCTTTATCAAATGCTAAAGCTGTGATTGATTTTTGGTGGCCATAAACAATATTCACGGGATCATCAGATGAATCATTAAAGTAGTATAAAAAGCCGGATAAGGTTAAAGCAATAATAAAATCTTTAGCTTTGACAACGCCTAAAATCTGATTCTCAATTTTCTTTTTCAAACTCCAAGTTTTCAAAGTTTCACCTTCGAGGTTTGTTAATTTAATTTTACTATCAGCAGATGAAGTAACAAAACTGTTTTCATCGTACCAATCGATACTAAATATACCACCTTCATGAACATTTTCGAATTTTTTAATTAGTTCACCTGTTTTACCTTCATATAATACAACGGCTCTATCAGCGCCAACACTAACAATATAAGCACCATCTTTTGAAAATTTAACATCTCTAACAAAGTTGTTATGCTGACCCCTCACACTCTGGGAAAACTTGAAAGGAGGGCCTTGTAAGAAAACTAAGCCAGCATCATCTGAAACAGTGGCTGCTCTGTACGGTCTAACTGGTCTAATTGAAACAGCGTTAATTGGAGCTGTATGTCCCGATATCTCACCAACAGTGTTACCAGAGTCCCAAGAGAAACAATGTCCATAACGCTCTTTACCATTCCCAACAGCAATTATTCTGTTTGAGTCAGCATCCCATGCAATGTCATTAATTCTCCCATTAATAATTTGATATTCACCTTTAACAATCAAATCTTCGGACTGAGTATCCCAAATTTTCACGTTACCGCTTTCATCTCCAGAGGCGATGTAGAAGCCGGAAGGAGCAAATTTTGCAACAGTAGTGTTAAAGTTATGTTGAGTGAATTGAATTGTTTCGGACGGATTAGAGACAGATCTAATGAAAACAGATTTACCGGAAGCGTAGGCGATTCTGTCTGACTTTGGATCGTACGACAAGTGCACTGCGGTGGCTCTTTGAGTCGAAGGATTTGCTGCAATGGTATGGGTCTTTTCAATCTTTGACATTGGGGATGGCTAGTTAATTGAAATGGGAAAAGCAGTTCAGCCAAGGTATCAATCAAGTAATACTTGTTCATAGCATTTGTTATGATCCATCTCAGCTCAGTTGTGCGGCGGGATGTTTTGGGTGCACCACGACCCTAGCTTAGAATAGAAGCATGTTTTTCTGGCACCGATTCAGTCTTCTAACACATTTCAATTCTCAATCCCCATTCAAACCTCCAAAGCCTTGCCCTATGGGATTGGATTGGCTACCCTTGACCTAGTATGGGTATCCCTTCCTACACCCTGTCTTTTTCATTTTTATGTCCCACTTCAATGTCAAACAAAGTTATCTTCCTTCCCTTACAATTTCAAATTTCCCGCAACGGTTTTAATATTGTAACTTATATAAATGCATAGTCAAGATTTCCATATCAATCAGGTTAATCTGTAGCCGTTCATATTTTACTATTCAGTAGGATTATGGTATGTTCAGGCCAGGAAGGACGCTCGACCTATAGCTCTCATTCTCAATCATTTTTGTTGAAATTAAAATACATTAGTTGCACTTCCAGGCAGTCAAGTCAGGCAGCCATGCAAATTCCGAGCTTTAACTTCTGTTTAAGCTTGAATCCAAGCTAGTTTCCTTTCTCTCTTTTGATAAATGAAACATTGCTGAAATAGGTATCTTGCTTAAAGCGTCTATTACTGAGTTAGTGAGTGAAACATTGCTGAAATGTGTATTCTTGCTAAAGGCCTCTATCGCTGAGTGAGTACGCTGTCTCTTAGTTATATGACCCGATGCTTTAAAGCATAATATTTTAATATAAATAAGTATCTCTCTGCTGCTATTGGCTTTTTAGTTCAGGCTCTGTAATAGGGTATTAGTCAGTCGTTCATTCCCTCTTATAAATAAGTTGTGTTTTCCTTGTTCGATCACTTTATCACTTCAACTCCTTTACACTCAACTTTTTAACTGATTAAAAAAACAAGCATGCTCTTTAATTCGGTTATTAGACTATTAGCCATTACTTTGGTAACTTCTTCAACGCTAGTTTCGTCTGCTCCTATTGGTTTTGCGGCAGATGCGTCATCTTCCTCTGCTTACCCTGATAGTTCATCGTTAGGTAGTGATGATTCTTCAGAATATTCAGACCCTTCTTCTGATTATGATCTTGGACTTGCTGGTTCCTCTTCAGGTGATTCAGGTTTTGGTCTCTCTTCCATTGCTTACAGTGCTGATGGTTCTAGAACAGCTTTTTCAGAGTTCGGTGGTTTTGCATCTGCTAGTGCTAGTGAACTGGGTCCAAAGCACTCTGGTTTTGGTGGTGCTCATTTTGGTGGGATGCCTTCGCAGGCTTCATTTGGAGGTGATGTAGCTACAAGTTTAGGCTCTGCGTCGTACCCAACTACTTCTGGGGGTTATGAATCTGAGCAATCCGGCGATGATTCACTTGAAAGTGCTTCTTTTGTCTATGTTGATGAAGGTTATTCTAGTACTACAGTGGATGATGAGTCTGCTGAAACAATTATGACTGTTGCTGATTCTGATATAGAAAAGCTGGTTAAGAGATCTCATGGATCAACTAGTATTTCTACTTCTGGAAATGCTGCTGTTACGTCTTATGCTTCAAACTATTCCGATAAATCCAAAACAAGTTCTGATGAGGATAATGATGATGATGATGATAGTGATGATGATGATGATGATGATTCCTCCAGTACAAGCTCTGTTGGCGATGACGATGAATCCTCAAGTACTAAGACCAGCTCTCATTCTACCAAAAAGTCCACAAAGACAGTATCTGGTTCAGATTCTACTTCTACCAAAAAGTCTACAAAAACAACATCTAGCTTAGATTCTACTTCTACCAAAAAGTCTACAAAAACAACATCTAGCTTAGATTCTACTTCTACCAAAAAGTCTTCAAGTAGTGATGATGATGATGATGATTCTTCAAGTACTGCATCCAGCTCAGGCTCTTCTTCATCTGAAGAATCTTCTACTTCTGGTGACAGCGAGTCCGATGGTAGTGGTGACTCTTCTTCTTCAAGTGGTAGTAAGACCTCTTCTGGATCATCCTCTACAAGTTTGTCTTCTACTGACTCTTCAAATTCGGGTTCTTCATCCAGTTCTTCTAGTTCATCAAGTGACTCAGCATTTGGTTATGCTTCATTGAATGGTGGTACTACTGGTGGTGAGGGTGGCGAAGAAGTTACTGCTACAACTCTTGATGAATTGACTGAGTATGCAGCTCAAGATGGAAGTTTGATTATTACTGTCAGTGGTTCTATTACAGGTTCTGATTCTATCTCAGTCAGCTCTGACAAAACCATTATTGGTGCCTCCGGTGCTTCATTAGAAGGTGTTGGTTTTAGTATTAAAAGTGTCTCCAATGTTATCATTAGAAACTTAGCCATTTCCAAAGTTGTTGGTGGTGATGCAGTTGGTATTCAAAAGTCAACTAATGTTTGGATAGATCATATGGACCTTTCAAGTGATATGGATAACGGTAAGGATTATTATGATGGTTTAGTTGATATCACACATGCTTGTGATTATGTTACTGTGAGTAATTGTTATTTCCATGATCATTATAAAGTCTCATTAGTTGGACATTCTGACAGTAACGGTGATGAAGATACCGGTCATTTGACTGTTACATATGCTTATAACTATTTTGATAATGTTAGCTCTAGAGGTCCATCTTTAAGATTTGGTACCGGTCATATGTACAATAACTACTATAATGATATGGATGATTGCATCAATATTAGAGAAAGTGCTACAGCCTTGGTGGAAAATAATGTGTTCAGTGGTGCTAGTAAAGCTCTATATTCTGTCGATGATACAGGATCAGCCCAATCATCTGGTAATGATTTTGGTGATGGATCAAGTGATATCGACTCGGCCACTGTGTCTATGTCCTATTCCTACACCTTGAAAGATGCAACTGAAGTTGCTTCATATGTTCAAGGCAACGCTGGTGCCGTTTTATAGTTGGATTTTATTTATCTTACTAGATCTTTTATTTTCTAAAATGAATTTGTATTTTCAATATTCTTTGTTTGATAGCTTTTAATTGAAAAACAAATCACTTTCATATACATTTTTATAAATAGGTTATATAAATATAGATTTATCATTTGTTATAATACGTTCAAAGTAGTACACTCTAGCTGAATTTTAGCTGATATTTTTAACCAATACAACGGAATGGTCCAGTATAGAAACACAGATGTGACAAATACAGTAGAAAAAATTACTTAAATAAAATGTAAAGTCTAGTAGAAACACCAAGTAACAAGATAAAAAAGTTTGAAAAGTAGAAAGCATCCACTAAACCAAAGTGAACAAAATTTATTAAATGTTTACCCCATGTTAATCAAGTCATCTAAAGAAATAGCCTCTTCAGCAACTCGAAAAGGTTGGTTTTTAACCCGTTTGTTATTCAACTTCGAAAGATCCTGTTTCTTGATATTAAGTTGAGTTTTCAACTCTTCAACTAACTTTTGAATTCTTAAATTATTCTTCACCCGCTTATGGTCATATAATTTGGGAATAAAGTCGCCATTTGACGTTTGGTTAAAAATTAACTCCAAGGTTTTATGTAATTCTTTTTGGTCTTCCGTACAGAAGCCTTCACCAGGGATACCAACCATATCAAATAAGTTTGCTTCTGGGTCTTTTGAATTCCTTAAAACTGTAGCATAGAATATTCGTATAAGAGTAGCTAATACGTGTACCTTTGGGGAATTGAGATTAAGTAATTTTCTGGTAACTGTATTTAAAGACTTTCTTAATCCCGAGTCGCTTAAACCTTTTAATTCAGCGCTTGGTGTAGCGATTGGGAAAAACTGATTAAGTTCAACAAATCTATCTTCAATTATTCTCTGATCCTCAATTCCATTAAGCTTATCCAAATCCATGGACTCAATTAATTGATCCATTGAATCCAACATTTTGGCAGTGGGAAATTCTTCCATGATAGACGTTTTTGAACCTTCATTAGCAACTAATTTAAGGTTTTTAGTGTTTGAGAGTTTCTCATCATCTTTAAAAGGCAATCTAACAAGAGTGAAACCATAATGATCTATATGTGTATCTCCTTCTTCAAGCTGGGCAGCAGATCTTTTCAACATTCCATTCGCTGACTCAGAAAAGCTAGAATTATTTTTCGTTGTCTCTGTTAAAATAACAGAAGGAATCAACGCAGCAGTCACAACTTCTTTCTGTGTCTTCATAACCACTCTACAAACAGCCACCAAATTTTTCTTAAGCATTGCTTGACAAAGTGAGTCTAAAGCCAACTTATCTCTGAGAGTTGAATTTTGCTCAGGTAAAATGATGGTTGTTTCGTGACTGTAATACCATGGGGGGATACTAGATTTGTTAACTAAACGAATGATATCGATGCCTTGATAAACAGGCAAATTAAGTTGTTCCTCCAAAGCGGTGTTAAGTAAAAGTGCAGTACTACCATACTTGAACCGTTCCTCCAAATTACTTTCATCTGTAATATAACGTATATTATCAGTATCTTCGGAGATTTTTGGATCAATGTTGGTTTCATCTAAAATATAGAATTTCTCTGAAGATCGTGATAAATCAAGCAATCGGTACTTGGAAGCATTTTCATGAACATCTTGATTGGTAATACTTTTAACACCAATCTCTTTAGTAACTGAAACTGTTTGATTTTTAGTAAGTGGGTAACCCTCAGCAGAAAATATGATTGCTTGAGAATCATTTTTCCTATCATAATCTGGTCTCCAAATATCTTCATTACCACCGTGATAATTAAGGTCTGCTAAGCAATTGATAAGATCCAAACTATCTAGATCGCATCCAATTCTAATTTCGCCTTTGAAAGTAGCCATGGGCTTCACCATTTTCGTTGGTTGGGAACTCCAATCTTCCAATTCTCTTTGAGCGGATAGAAGATCGGCAATGTAAGAATAACTAACTTTTCCATCTAATTCCTTCAATTTATTAATGAACAAAGTAGCCTTTAAAAGATTTTGCTTGAAAACTTCATATTCTATTTGGCCATGGTTTGCATAAATGAATCCAACTTGACAGTCATATATAGCAGCCAATTCAGCAAGCATATCATCAAGACCTTCCCAACTACATTTATTTTGGAAATCTGTAAATAAAACAATATTGTAAGTTTCTCTTCTCTTGGGAATCTTTCCATTTCCACTGTAAGGATTCATCTTTCTAATTTCATTGAACGTGATAGCAAGAGCTCTTGGAACGTCGGCTTCATCCTTGTAATCAATATCTTCTTCTCGAGTCCTGATCCAGTTTTGTCTCATCTTGATGGTAGTAGACCAGTCAAACCTTCTAGGTGTGTGAAAGACGCAATTGGCCCAATTAACAGCTTCATCTTCGGCATGTTTCGTTTCCTCATACATAGAGTTTCCTGACTTTGTATCATGAAAGGTAACAATGCCCACTTGTTCAGACTTTTTACCCGATATCATCTTACTTGCAATAATATTCAAGCCGTAAACAATTGAATTTGTTATAGCTTCCCCAGCCTTTGGAAAGGCAAGGGTCTCTGACATTGAAGATGAGACATCAAATATTAATATGGTATTCTGCCTTGACATTTGCGGTAGTTAGACAGATCAGTGTATGTATTGATTGTTTTGCAAAGAGCTTATTAAAGGAGGGCGAACATTAAACGCGTCTGAACTTTTGGTTGGGATATAGTTCTTTAATAAGGCCTCTTGATATACAACTAACAGCTATCTCGAAAACCAAATGCTACCCAGAATGAAAGCAACTATTGTCAAGGGTTATAAGAAGCTTCCTAAAAGAGAGTTTTCTGCCCTTCCCGGACTCTTTGCTGAACGACAGATCGATCATCCAGTTTTAAACTCAGAACAGAAGGAAGAACACAAATTCAAGAAGTATCAAGAAGAGCAAGCCAGAAGAAAGAAAATAACAACTTTCACTTTATACACTGTTTTATCATTAGCTACTACAGGTGTTATCTTATATCTATGGCAACCCTGGAATCCATATACAACAAAGGTTTCAAGAGATTTAAGGAAAGGCCTATGGGCAGAATCGGTAAGTGAAGATAATGATTACTTAAAGGCTTTGAAACATTACCAACTGGCCTTGAAAGCTTGTAAAGAGGAAGGGATGTCTCAGACTGATCAAAAATATACAGGAATAGTTTTGAAAATCATTGAAATGTATGAGAAACTAGGAATGATTGATAAGGAAAGAGAGACCTGTAAAAGCTTGGGTGACTTCTTATTTGGTAAATTAGTTAATGGTGAGATAGAAGACATTTATATTGATAAGGTAATCCAAAGAGATTTGACTGTTACAAGTAGATATGTTACGTTAGCTGAAAAAAGAAAGGTTGATGAATTATTAGATGAACTATTGGATAGAATAATATTTGCAGAAGGTAGGATTAGCAATAAATGGCCGTTCTTGAAACCTTTGAAACTGGAACAGTTAAGTGTCGAGCAACTAATGGATATGGGCAGAAGCTGGGATAGCAAGAAAAGTTTCATTAAAACTAAATTGGATCCCGAAGCATATGAATTTATGAATAAATGGCTTGAGCCCAATTGGCCTGCCTTCTTGGATGAACTAATATCCACTAGAGATTTATATGCTACATTGGGTATGCTTACCAATAAAGGAGATTTGGCAATTAACTTGATGAAGTCAAATTTGCTTTGGATGAAATTATCTAATCACCAGCCTATTTACATAGGGACTGTGTTAACCAATTTGGCGTCTGCTTATTATATGAAGGCTGAGAGAGGTCAACTGATAGTTGATAAAGTATCTAAAGAACTAAGCGCAGAAAATGATGAAAATAAGAAACTGAATTACCAAATGATTTTAGATTATCAGTTGAAGGAATACAATGAGTCAATCCAACAGAGTGAAAATATTCACTCTAAATTAATCAGTCTGTATGATGTTCCAAGTTATAAGGATGACCTTAATATGCAAGCGTGTATTGGACTATCACTTTACTCTTTAGGTGTCATAAAGCTTCATCAAAGTAAATTTAAAGAATCCCTTTCTTATTTCATGGAGGCAAAGGAAAGGGCAGCTGAAGAAGGTAATCTACAATTAGCATTAAGAATTGATGATGAGTTAGAAACATTAAAAGAAGTAGAAAGCAAACACAATTAAGAGTTTGTAACTGTATATAGTTCGTAAGTTTAATATTATTCTATCCAAACTAATATTACAAAGCAGCGAATATTAAAATGTGCTTTATCAATTTTTGACAATTATATATAACAACAGGAAAGTCAGTTTAGAACTATGAAAAGTAAGAGAAGAAGAAAAATAGAAAAATGTTATTAAGAAATAATTTACTCGACCCAACAACAATCCGAAACTAAACTTAAGATGAGGTCATAACTTGCCAGACTCTAATTAAGTTATCAGTGTAACCAGAGAATAAGTTTTGACCATCAGCAGACCAAGCTAAAGAAATACATTCTGGAGTCTTACCTTCAGCAACTTCTGGTTTTAATTCATCCTTCAATTCTCTTTCTTGTAAGTTGTAAATCTTGATAGAAGATGAAGTAGCAGCACATAACCAGTATCTGTTAGGAGAGAAGGCTAAAGCGTTGATTTCATCACCAGCGGTTAAAGTATATAAGATTTCCTTGGAAGCTAAGTTCCATAAGATGATAGAACCATCCTTACCACCAGAAGCACATAATGATCCATCTGGAGAGATTGTGATAGCGGAGATGTAACCAGTGTGACCGACAAAGTCAGCAACTAATTGTTTGTCATTTAAATCCCAGATCTAAATTAAATGAATGGCGAGTTAGTATTAAAGAACAGTTTACTAAAAAACTTGTAGTTAAAATAAATGGGTTGAATTTGATATATTGATATTCATCAGAGATCTTGGTGATATATTTTTATGTCTCATTCGAAAGCGGAGCTCCCGTCCGAAGTAGCAAATATGTATAGCATCATTTGAATTGTTATAATTGAAACCCCATTAATTTTAAATTGAAAATAAGAAAAATAAGAGTAAAACATACCTTAACTAATTTGTCCCAACCGGCAGATAAAACGACGGCATTGTCGGATGGAGAACATCTGACAGCAGAAACCCAATCAGAGTGAGATTGGAAGGTTTCAACACATTCACCGATAGTGTTCCATAACTTAACAGTCTTATCTCTGGAAGCAGAGACAATTTGTCTAACATTCTGAGAGAAGGAAACGGATAAAACATCAGAAGTGTGACCAACGAATCTCTTAGCACATTCACCAGTTTCTAATTTCCATAATCTTAGAGTTTTATCCCATGAAGCAGATAAAGCATAAGCTCCATCTGGAGTTAAAGCAACATCAGAGACAATATGAGAGTGACCTCTTAAGGCTCTCTTAGCAACACCATAGTTGTTTTCGTCTCTGGTTAATTGCCAAGCAATAACAGTCTTATCTCTAGAACCAGATAATAATAAATCTGGGTTGGAAGCGGTGGTGGATAAGGAAGTAACCCAACCATTGTGACCTAAATAAAAAAAAGAATTGAGTTAGTATACCACTTGAAGACTATCATCCAACCAATTCAAACAATTCCGTAGTTAGATTTCAAAAATGAGGATATTAAATGTGATGAAATTACTTTATTTCATGCTAATTATTATATAAATGAAAAAGTAACTTGTTGGCAGGCAATGTTTTCTAATGTCAGAAAAAATATGCCAATGAATGAACTTGGTTCGATGAATCTAGCACAACTGTTAATGATCAAATTCACCAAGGGCTTAACTTCAAATATTGCAAAATCTTGTTCATCAGATTTATACTTTCATTGAAAATACTGTATCTAAAGTGAATGAGTCCCTTTACTCTTACTGAATTTTTAAGAATGTCGATCAAACCAGATTTGATTCATTTTGAAATATCGAAAAAAAGTTTTGCAACAACACATTCTTTACAATCTGTTCAATGGTATTTCCGTACTTGGTGTTGGGTAAAGTATTAAAATCTTGAGAACTAGGAATTGAAGTATTGTGTTTGATTTAATGTGGTTAAGTGGAACATACCTTCTAAGGTACCTCTTAAAACTAAAACTTCGACGACGTCAGACATGATGATATATTATACTGTTGTCAGGTGAGTGTTGTATGTCTTGTTGCAAGTCCAATTATCAGAGGCCACCACCAAATCGATTATACACTGAAATCTTTTCAGAGAGCCAGCTGCTAGACAGCGTCTCTGGCTGTGGAGCGAGCCCTCGCTGGCTGACGTAAGCAATGGTTAGTTACTCCATGGCGAAGGAACAAGGTAGTATAGAGTGAGGTGCGAGGGTGTTTACAGTCAATGGACTGCGAACTGGAGGATAGTCACGTGATGCAAGTATCAGGATAAGGATATTGAAGGATTTATTTCAATTTGACCTAGCAGAGTCTGTCATTAGCAAGATCAAACTTTAGTTAGACATTTCTTAGCTTTTAGAAACTTTTGTTGCGTAAAAAGTACTTGAGAAGCAATTTGTCTACTTTTATCTATGGTAGAGTTAAATATTCTTGCTGTGCCATTTATCTTAGTGGCGAGTGCACCACGCCACCTTATTTACGTAATCTTATCTTAACATAGTCTAGCTTTTTCTGAATAACATCTAAGGTATATCAGGTATACTTAAAATGTACGAGTTTACAAGATTCCGTTTCTCATACCTGCGACAATTACTTACTCCATACGGTACTACAATTAGTTATTATAGCCATGCCTGATAATGATACTCAATCAGAACCAAACAAAGGTGTTCAATATATTCAAACACGTATCAACTCACTACAAGATATTGATACTAAAATAGTTTCTTTTATAGATAATTTATCCTCAACTTTGGATATACTAAAAGATGGGAAGAAGTATCCAGATAACAAAAAGAAATCACAAATTTTATTCAATCAATCAATCAACAAAGTGTATTCTGATTTAAGTTTTGTTGCCACTCATTTACGAAAGGAAATTAAAATATGGGATACTAAAGTAAACAGTAATTCAAATACTCAAGGTGACTTACATAATTTAAATATATTGCCAATACAGATTAATAAGAAAGCAACTTGGGTCAATAAATCAAAGGTCAATGAAGAATTATCTGAATTAAGCAATATACTAGGAAATGATTTTAAACTTCATCTTCATAACGAATATAAACAACAATCCCAAACTCTACCAATGCCAATCAAATCAGGGCAGTCTGAAAACATATTTGAAAATGCCTCTTCCTCAGCCGAACATGCAAAGCCCGTCTCCCAAACTATTGATTTAACTGATTCGCCCACCAGAAAAGCTGCAAATCAAAGCAAAAATGTTGGCGATATAGAAGTAATTGACCTAGATAATGATGTTTTTGATAGTGATAAGCGACTATCCAAAAATACCTCCGATGAAGATGCCATGAAGATTGATGTTTCTGATGTTAATGCTTTGTTTGAAAATGATACTGAAAGCAAATCTGATGATCCCGATATTAAAATGGAATTATAATTTATTTATTCGTTGGCATGATGACTATTATGGGAAGGTCGTCCAGTATAGTTTTTATATATTGATTTTCACAATGAACAGGAACAAACTGATTAAAGGCGATTGAACCTTTTAACCAGGATGATGGTCTGTAAACAAACCGCCGCAGCGCCCTACACACGCTTCAGAAAGAGGCTGATTTCTGACTTTCTTAAAGGGGGCCTTATCTCTAGAAAATTGCTCTGTACGTGGTTAAATGACCACTTTTCCCTCCCAACATTTTTTGCCTCCTCCTATGCCACTACTTTTCCTCTTTATCCAAAATCTTTTTTAGGCATAGTCATAGCCATGCAGCTTCATAAGATACTATCTCTGCTACTGCCTTTGCTGGTGGTTCGTGCACTCCCGGTTTGGGAAGAATCACCACATAAATCAACGGCCGTGGATACCGAAGAATCTACAATTTCAATGCAAATGCAACGAAAACAAAGACAAACACAAAATAGTGAATTGGAAGTTGACAGCTATGATGGATCGGTAGAAGATCCAGAAATTCATTATAGTACTTATTTCCAAGCCAAGAATATGATAGCTTATGATTCTCAGGAATCTTTAGAATTTGATGTATTCTTAGCTTCTTATTTACAAATCACTGAAAAACTTTCAAGGTTGGAAATAATGGTCAAGAATTACAAAGGAAATAAACTTAATAATATTCTATATCAAGAACAGTTATATAATTTAACAGATCGAATTATAAAAATTAACAATAAAGATAATAAAAATAATTTTTTATCTTGGCTGAGTCCTTCATCCGTTGATGACGAACCCCAACTTGAAAACGATGAAAATAATGATGAAATGATTTTGATTAAGCCAATAAAAATCACAAATAAACTTTTCGATTACAAGAAAAATCAATTAAATAATGTCAGATATTTGGAATCTTCTGCCATGAGCTTTGACGTTTCTGCTAAATTTTCACCCCAGCTTGACTGGTTTATAATTGATGTTAGGCACAAGAGTAAAAATGTGGTGTTAACTAACGATATGAAGATTGATATCGTTGTCGATGATGATACCCTTGATGATGCCAATACGATCTCACTTTTGCAACTGGTGGGAGACGACACTACGACAACCCCCAATTCCAAATCTCTTTCTGCGATGGATGCGTTCTTAGAAAAGTATGAATGGTTATTAATTTATTTGCTTACATCCTTAATTTTTGTTGTTCTCCTGTTCTTAATGGCGTGTTTGATGAGATGTTACTTGAGAAGAGAAGCCACTCAAAGAAAGAAAGCTGTTGCTTTTGATTTGGACTTAGAAAAGGAACGTTTAATTAGAATGTTTTTTAATCAATGTACTAGTTGATCTAGTAGTGTTTATTATTTATTTTCTTTTGTTTTAGTTTATATGGCTATTCTTTGGTTTTCTTTCCTTTACTCTATACTATACGTTTTAACTCTCATGACTGTTTTTTTTATTGATTTCCATACCCCTTTTTTTTCATTTTGTTTTCTCTCTTTCCTTTCTCCTTATACTTTTATTTTTTTTTTTGCATCTACTTTTCGCTTTCACTCTTAATTTCTTCGACTAACTCCTGATTCCTAACTAATTCTAATCTAAATTGATTGAAATGGACATTGAGGCCTCTGATTCAGTTCCAACTTGGTGGGAATCCAGTTCGATTGACTTTCCTTGCCCTCAATCCCTCTGGTACAACTCATGTTGCATTTTAGGGATGTATAACCTACTCTCCTGATAAAGATAACGTGATAAATTCTCTTATTTGTGGCTTGAAAAACTTCAAACCAGACCTCGGGGTATAATCCTACATAGTTCGTATATCCGTCACGGAAATAAGTAGCTTTGGTATTTTCTTTTCTGGTGTGTACTCATCTGTGAATAGAAGAATAACAGACGAATCGCGACAACTTGAGATGCGCAATTGGCCCGAATGCCGGATGGAGAAGTATTACAATAGAGTTGAGTTGTACTACTATTTCTATCAAGCCAGAGTTCCGGTTTTAAAAGCATGTTAAGATCACTTATTAGTCTCACAAATAACTGCTGTCCCATTTTACTACCCGCTACATCAATCTGAAAAGCAAATATCCACTAGAAATATGGCTACAACCGATAAGCTAGTTCAATCAATCGATGATATTCCAAAAATTGTCACCAATCTCCATTCCAGCTTTCATTCTTCTCCTGGTTATAGATCAGTTAAATTGATCAAAAATGAACTTAAGATTTTCCGCAAAAATTTCATTAAATCAAAAGAATTATTTGCATCAGCATTATTGAGAGATTTCCATAGATCACCTCAAGAGACTTATGTTGCTGAATATGGTCCAACATTATCTGAATTAAATTATTTTATAAATAATTTAGATTCTTTGTTGAAGCCAGACGAACCAGCGTTCAGTTCTTTTTCTTTTTCAACTGCTTCTCAAAAAATTGAAAAAGTTCCTCTAGGTGTTATTTTAATTATCGTTCCGTTCAATTATCCATTATTATTAAGTTTAGTTCCTCTACTTGGTGCTTTAGCTTCCGGTAATAGTGTTGTTTTGAAGTTGCCTTATGACCAAATCCCTTCCTTTTGCGAAGCCCTAACTAATGTTTTAATTAGTTCTTTCCCATCAAACAAATTAGCTGTTATTAACGGTGGATTAGAAAGTGCGCAACTTTTAACTACTTTAAAGTATGATAAAATCTTTTTCACTGGTTCAGAAAGAGTTGGATTATTAATTGCTGCAGAAGCTGCTAAAACTTTAACTCCGGTCGTTTTAGAATTGGGTGGCAAATCCCCTGTTTTCATTACTTCAAATTGTAAAAATGTAGGGACTTGTATCAGAAGATTATTTTGGGGCAAATTTACCAATGCAGGACAGACCTGTGTGGCTCCTGATTATTTATTGGTCGAAGACAACATTTACGATGAAGTTATATTGTCTATTATGAAAGAGTATAAATTATTGTTTGAAGATATTAATGAAGATACTGATTTCTCACATATTGTTGATACACGTTCATTTGACCGTCTTACTGGCTATATGGAAACAACCAAAGGTAGAATTATTTTAGGTGGTCAATATAAAGCAAGCTCCAAGTTCATAGCTCCTACAGTTGTTACTGATGTTACATTTGAGGATTCTTTAATGAAAGATGAATTGTTTGGGCCTATTCTACCAATTATGAAATATTCCTCTTTGAAGTCTATTTTGGAAACTGTGAGAATCGAGCATGATACTCCATTAGCAATGTACATTTTCTCAAGTAACAAGAAAGAGCAAGAACTTATTAAAAATTCACTTAATAGTGGTACTGTTGGTATAAATGAAACAATAATGCATGCTGGATGTGGATCTTTACCATTTGGTGGAATTGGTACTTCAGGTATAGGAAACTATCATGGTGCTTATTCCATTTCAGCCTTTACACATCAAAGAGCAATTTTAGAGCAACCTTTCTGGACAGAATTTATTATCAAGGGTAGATATTTCCCTTATAGTGAAAGCAAAAGTAAGCAACTACTGATGTTAGTTGATTTTCCTGATGCTCCTCTCAGACTCGACTTTTGGTCATTTGCTAAATACACTTTAGTGTTTGTCGTTGGTATTGTTATCGGCTGGCTTATTTGAGTCCTTTTTTTTTGAACCTACTTCTTCGACTGTTGTCTAATATTTATTTTCATTTTCTATGAGCATGAATGCGATGGTATTTATTAAGAAAAACTAATATACAAGCTTAACGAAAAGTAGAGCGTATTAAATTAAGACAAATCGAAATCATCAATTTTGTTCTTGTATTTCAAAACATTTTGTTTGATCTTTGAACCATCAACCCATGTCAAGTAATCTTCCATATTTCTAGTGACCAAATAAGCTGGATCTGAAATAACATTAGGTCCAACTCTAACGTGTCCTTGTTCGATGAACTTAACAGCATCTCCAACAGTTTCAGCCATTTTTAAGCGACACATGACAACGCCAATTCTTCTTCTACAAAGGGCGCTGACTGTTATTTTATTTTCTAAATCTGAAATCTTGGATTTGGTTGGTAGAATACCTATGCTGTATAACTTTTCCAATAATAGCTGTTCATGTTTTATTCTAAAGGGGTCTTGTGGCTGTAACAATGCTAATTTATGTGCAATTTTTCTGATTTCACCACAAATCTTATTATATTTATGATAGTCTTCTCTGTTCTGTATATGATAAGTTCTCATGACCTGCGTGTCACGATGTCCCTGGTCCTGTTTCCAGTCAAGAAAATCGACCTTCTTCAAAAGCTTTTTCTCATGATATTTCAGTTTTCTTACCATTTTGGATTCGTTCTGTGCAGTAACTGATATTCAAAGAAGACAAGAAACAGTTTGCCCTAGAGGCACTTTCTTAAATAAAAAAAACAAAAAAATTAAAAATTAAAAATCTGAGTCGTGCGCAGCCCATTCGGTTTTTTCTTCGACCCGCTCAATATTGATCATAGCATTCAACGGGTTCTTACTGCTCTCAAGTAAGAAGTGCTTGGACAGCCCAAGACTAAAAGGTTCAATAACTCTTCCTTCCTCGTCATGTTCAAGAGATCCACCAGACTGTTTTCCTCTTATTCCTCAGTCAAATCTCACGTTGGTTCAGCACCTGTGTTTATTTCGCCAGATGTTAAACTATCAATTAACAAGTTGTTAGTTCCAACTGTCATCCCAAAGGGTGCACAATCAATTAAGTTAAACAAGCTATTAACAATCCAGGGGCCAAAGGGAATTTTGGATTTACAGATTCCAGATTTTCTAAAGCTGTCAAATGAAGATAACAAAATCACTGTTCAAATCGCTGATCCAAATAAAAAAATTCAAAAACAACTTTGGGGTACAATGAGATCATTAATCAACAATAATGTAATTGGTGTCACTGAAGGGCATTCTTCAACTTTGAGATTCCAAGGTACTGGTTATAGAGTTATGATTCAAGAAATTGATGGTGCTCAGTGGATTAAAATGAAAATTGGCAAGTGTGATTTACAAGGTTTACCAATTCCAGAAGGAATAACATGTTCTGTGCCTACTCAAACATTATTGATTCTGGAAGGTTGTGATAAGCAACAGCTCAATTTGTTTGCAGGTAGATTAAGAAACTATCATCCTCCAGAACCATACAAAGGTAAAGGGATCTACTTCAATGGTGAAACAGTCAAGTTAAAGGCTAAGAAGGTCAAATGATCTTGTTTAAGATGTTTGTTTCTGTATATTTATCTCTTCTGGTCATACCATATCATTTGTATCTGTTTATACTTCTGTTTTTTCATATTCATTCTGGTTCAATACATTTCTCTGTAAATAGCATAAATTAACCATAACGTGGCGCATGATTTTTATAAGCGCAGTGCGCCACGGTCGCAATTCTTCGAAATTGACCACCATTTTGATCATCAAGTCCATTCTCTTATTTGTAGTCTGCCCGTAAAACCTTCTTTCGGACTCCCTTATATATTCAGAATTCCAAAACAACTTTACAAGTTAAACTATCAATCATAATGAATGTCTCATCAAACGAGTTCTGGGATTCTTACACTCATGAGCCATCACCAAATCAATACAACAATTTCCATGTCAATCCACAACAGCAACAGCAAGCTGGTTACCCTTTTTCTTTGAATAATCATTCAGCTTCAGCTCAAAATTCACAAATAAATGATTGTTCTGAAGGTCTTCTATTAACGACTGAGAATTTGTCATCACATTTGATTCAACAGCAGCAGCAGCGATCACAACATTTAGGAACAGCATCGAACGGAAATCAGGTAGTTTTAGATATGGATGACTGTGATGTGATGGAGAATGCTATCAAAGAGACCCTTAAAGAACCACTACCAACACCCCTCTCTCAATCTGTCAAGCCTTTAAAGAACACCGCTACTTCATCATCTCCAGTTTCTGTTAGTAATATGTCTACAGGTTCTAATGGCAATATCCAAGGTCAGCCAATGCCACAACTAACAGAAGATGAATTATACGAGCGCAGAAAAGCCCAAAATAGAGCTGCTCAACGGGCTTTCAGAGAAAGAAAAGAAGGTAGGTTGAAAGAATTAAGTGCTAAACTATCAACTTCAGAAAAAGAACGTGAAAAGCTACTACAAAATTTAGAAGAACTTAAAAAACAAAATATGAAGTTAGGTATGGAAAATCAAATATTGCAAAAAACCACTGACAATAATTCTTATACATCTTCGGAATATGGTAATGGCCATAATGGCTTTGGTTCGACTAATGGTAACTTTACTTTCCCTAAGACCAAGGAAGATTTTGTTTTTTCTATAGTCGACACAGAGAATCATTTCAAAGATGAAACTAAGCAAACTGCATCAATACCAGAATCTCGGAGTTATGAATTTAATAACGAAGAAGTTTTGAACATTTCTGCAGTTTGGGATTATCTAAATGACTGGAATAAAACTTTGCAAGAGGATGATACTCAGTTAAATATTGTTGGAATCATGAATGATTTAAGAGGTAAGGAAAGATGTCATGGTTTTGGGCCTGCCTATCCCATGGAACTAGTTAATCAAATTGTTCAAAAACATATTAATCATGAGACGTGATGTTATTTACTAAGTATTCGGGTTTTTTTTGTCCTGTTGTTTCAGCTGTTGTTTCTTCCATATTCGATTTCGTGATAGTGCTTTTGTTTGAAGTCTGGCGTTTCAATCAAATAATCATTGTTCTTGGTTTGCACGAATGCATTCGATTGTGCATTTAGAGTCCTGGATTTTGATTATTTATATATATTTCTACTTTTTTATAATCAATTAAACAATTTTTATTTTTATCGTGATTTTCTGTTCCAGTGGTTACTCATATTAATTCAATGATATGAGACTATTAATCATGATCAAACCTACAGCTGGATTATGCAAAACGAATGTATTAGAAATCACTACTACATTCATTATATATGTACACGTAAGCAAACAACCGAACAATATATACACAGCAGTTATTTTTCCTTCACAGGACTGGTACATAAGTGAGAACCATGCTTCTTCAAAGCGTCTCTAATCTTAACAAACGAACCATTGGAACCAGAAACGCAACCTTTAACAAGTAAATAACCTTTTTCAGCATTAACATCTAGGACTTCCAAATTAAAGATGGTGTTGAGTTCATCACCTAAATGACCTGCCATCTTTTTACCTGGCAAAACTCTTGCTGGAGAGGTATTCATACCTGTTGAACCAGCAGATCTATGGGCCAAAGAAACACCATGGGAGGCTTTTAAACCATGGAAATTCCATCTTTTCATAACACCAGCAAAACCTTTACCTTTGGTCTTGGAGACAACGTCGACTAATTGTCCAATTTTGAAGTGGTCAGCTCTTAATTCAGTTCCTGTTTCTAATAGGCCAGACTTGGATTTAACTTGAAATTCCCATATTTTCCGCTTTGGAGAAACTTTGGCATTGGCATAGTGTCCTAGCATTGCCTTTGTCTGGTTTTTAGGTTTATAACCTGCCCCTAATTGAACTGCATAGTAACCATTCTTATTCAATGTTTTATTTGCTATAACTTCAACTTGATTAATTTCAATTATTGTTGCTGGTAATTTGTTACCTGTGTTATCAAAAAAACATGTCATGCCTCTCTTAATACCAATTAGGCCTGTTCTATCTAGTAATCTCTTTCTAAGTCTACTTGCTTCTGGGGATTTTTGTATTAATGAAGCTTCAGTTTCGACATAAGGAATAGATGCTGGTGATATAAGTTGTCTTGATGGAGCTGTGGAAACAAGTCTCTTAAAGAGAGTTGCCAGCCCTAAACCAGATTTTGTAGACATTATGAAAATGAATGATACTTGAAGAAAATTGGTCTGCTCGATAAGCTTTGAAATAGCTACGAATCATTTCCAAACTTATCAATTACTTCATCTATCTACACCGCTGATTTGAAAAATTGAAGCGCACAACCGTCGTGGATCGTATATGCGCTTTATGCTAAAATAGAAAGCTTTAGGAAAACTAAAAAACATGCGCAAGCCCGGAATCGAACCGGGGGCCCAACGATGGCAACGTTGGATTTTACCACTAAACCACTTGCGCTTTTCTTGAATGTGTAAGAGAATAAGTTGCAGATGAAATAGTTTGGTTGATTTCATTGGTGGCAAAGAAGTTGCAGATGAAATAGTTTGGTTGATTTCATTGGTGGCAAAGAAGTTGCAGATGAAATAGCTTGGTTAAGCTTTGTTCATTATATTGTTTAATCATTCCTTTTACTGTATTACAATT
>JAKTPC010000092.1:0-35511 GCA_030557395.1 Ambrosiozyma platypodis | reverse complement strand
TTCTAGTTTGCTGGCTTATTTTGCTTTTCTGTAACTTTTTTTCTTTATTTTATTTCTTCTGTTTCGTTTGTACGTTTCTCTTGAGTGGTGAGGTACTTTATTTCAATCTAATCCAATAAAATTATAACTCCAAAATTAATATAGTCTTTTCATATAATTAAAGAAAGGGAGGCATTTTGTTATAAGGATTTGCATGTATGAGTTTTCTTTTCGAAGAACGTCTCCTTAAGAATATTTACCACCTAACTTCGGGTGACAGACAAGGGTAGCTGCGTCGCTGCGTCGCTGCGTCGCCGACCCCCGAGGATCCGAGAAGCCGATGACGTTCGGAGGTCGCCCCAGCGTAGGTGAGCTGATGATGATGTTAGCAACAGGAAGTAAGTTAAGTAAGTAATTAAGCAACACTGAACCAAAACCCCCTATAAAAACATTCCCTTGGACGCCTGGGCCCTATATCCAGCAATTGATCTTGACGTCTCTTTAATTCTTTGATATCAACTCATTTCATTTACAATTGTCACTCAGAAACCAATCAACACAACAGAAAAAATGCCTGTATCTGTGAAAGCGTTGTTTAACGGAACTTCGTTCGTCACTTTCTATGCTCCTACGAAAGATCTCTATCAAGACACTTTGAGATTCTACACCAATGTTCTTTCTTTTGATCAAGTGGAATCAAAGGAAGACAATTCAGTCTGGTTGACTACAAATCCAAGCATTTATTCTCCTGATACTGCTACAATTAAATTAGTCTACGATCCATCAAAGGCAGCTTCAGTTGAAGATATTAAACTGGGCATTGAAAACCTCTATTCTCATAAAGTTAAAAGAGATTGGAGAACTTTGCAAGGTGGTATAGTCTTCACTACTCATAAAATCCAATCATTAATTGATAAATTAGAGGCCAAAAAATGTGAATACCAAGTTAGACCTCAAGAACTAGATCCATTTGAAGTTTACGTTGTTGATCCGCTAGGCTCTGTGTTAGGATTCTCTTCTTTCAAAAACTCATTTGGTGTTAGCCCAAAAAGTAGATTCAAGGAGAAGAAAGCTGATATGGAACACTCTACTCCAGTTTCTGGTTCCTTAGCGGATTTAGAATCCGGTGAACAGAGAAGAAATATTGCTGTTATGACTTCTGGTGGTGATGCTCCCGGTATGAATGCTAATGTTAGAGCAATCATTAGAGCTGCTATTTATAAAGGTTGTAAAGCTTTTGCTATCTATGAAGGTTATTCAGGTTTAGTTAAAGGGGGTCCAGAATTTATTAGAGAAATGTCATGGCATGATGTTAGAGGCTGGTTAGCTGAAGGTGGTACTAACATTGGTACCGCAAGATGTATGGAATTTAAAGAAAGATGGGGTAGAGTTGCTGCTTGTAAAAATATGATTGACGCCGGTATCGATGCTCTGATTGTTTGTGGTGGTGATGGTTCTTTAACTGGTGCCGATTTATTCAGATCTGAGTGGCCTTCTTTAATTTCAGAGTTATTAGATACCGGAAAGATCACCAAAGAGCAGTATGAAAAGCACAAACACTTAAATATTTGTGGTACTGTTGGCTCAATTGATAATGATATGTCTTCCACTGATGCTACAATTGGTGCTTACTCTTCGTTAGCTAGGATTTGCCAGGCAATTGACTATATTGATGCTACTGCTAATTCCCACCAAAGAGCTTTTGTTATTGAAGTTATGGGTAGACACTGTGGGTGGTTAGCTTTAATGGCTGGTATTGCAACAAGTGCTGATTATATCTTCATTCCAGAATTTCCTTCTCCAAAGAGAGAATGGTCTGATCATATGTGTAAAATTGTTTCCGAACATAGAGCTAGAGGTAAAAGAAAGACTATTGTAATTGTTGCTGAAGGTGCCATTGCTTCAGATTTAACTCCGGTTACTTGTAACGATGTTTTGAAAGTTTTAGTTGATAGATTAGGTCTTGATACCAGAATTACTACTTTGGGTCATGTTCAAAGAGGTGGTACTGCTGTTGCTTATGATAGAATGTTGGCCACTTTACAAGGTGTTGCTGCTGTTGATGCTATTTTAGAAGGTACTCCAGAGACCCCATCTCCAATGATTTCAATTGTTGAAAATAAAATTGTTAGAAAGCCTTTAGTTGAAGCAGTTAGGCTGACCAAAGAAGTTGCCAAAGCTATCGAAAGTAAAGATTTCAAGAAAGCCATTTCATTAAGAGATTCAGAATTCAATGAGCATCTAAAAAATTTCATTGCTATGAATTCTGCTGATTTCGGTGAACCAACTTTACCTCCCGAAGAAAGAAAAAAATTTGCTATCATTAACGTTGGTGCTCCAGCTGGTGGTATGAATTCTGCAGTTTATTCATTTGCTAATTTTTGTTTATCTAGAGGCCATACGCCATATGCTATCAATAATGGTTTCCCGGGGCTAGCAAGGCATGAATCGGTTAGATCGATTGAATGGCTAGATATTGAAGGCTGGACTAGTTTGGGTGGTTCTGAAATTGGTACCAATAGATCAACCCCAGAAGACTCTGATATCGGTTTAATAGCTTATTATTTTGATAAATATAAGTTCGATGGTCTGATTTTAGTGGGTGGATTTGAAGCTTTTGTTTCATTGAATCAATTAGAAAGAGCAAGAAGTACTTACCCAGCTTTCAGAATTCCAATGGTTTTAATTCCTGCTACTATTTCGAATAATGTTCCAGGTACTGAATATTCATTAGGTTCTGATACTTGCTTAAACTCTTTAGTTGACTATTGTGATGCTATTAAGCAATCAGCTGCTGCCACTAGAAAGAGAGCCTTTATCATTGAATGTCAAGGTGGTAATTCTGGTTATATTGCCTCATACACTCAATTGGTTTCAGGTGCTACTGCTTCTTATGTTCCAGAAGAAGGGCTACCACTACATCAACTGGAACAAGATCTTGAAACTTTGAAAGTTTCTTTTTCTAATGATAAAGGTAAAAATAAGTCAGGTAGATTAATTTTAAAATCTGCAAACGCTTCGAAAGTCTTAACATCAAAAATCATTGCTGACATTATTAATTCTGAATCTGAAGGATTATTTGATGCTAAAACTGCAATCCCGGGTCATGTTCAACAAGGTGGCATTCCGTCAGCAATTGATAGAACTAGGGCTGCTAGATTTGCTATTAAAGCAGTTGGTTTCATGGAAAACAATTATGATTTAGTCACTAAGAGTGTTAATGAGTTTGGTGATTTTGTTAATTCTGCTGAAGTTGCACAAACTGCTTGTATTTTAGGTATCGTGAGATCGCATTTAACTTTTAACAGTGTTAGAACTTTGTTTGATTGTGAAACCGAAGAAGGTAAGAGAGTTAGAAAAACTATCTTTTGGCAAGATATAAGGGATATTGCTGATATGTTGGCTGGTAGAGTTAAAGCGAATTAAAACAGAATTTGAATTTTATGATTTATGAGCTTAATCTTTATCATGGGTTCATTCTTCCCTCTTAGTTTCTTTTAGTATATTTTGATTACTTCTTTTCTTTCGTAAACTCTTTTAAATCACTTTTCTTTCCTTTATTATTATATTTACTCACTTATTCGGACTTGCTTTGCCTTTTTTTTGTCTTTATTCTTGATATTTAGTTAATTTATGCTTCATGACTTTTTTTTCCTTTACATTGATGAACTTAAAAAGTTTCAATACATTCACATACTTCTGTAAACTAAATTCTCGAAATATATAAAACACATCATTCGAATATATTTTTAAAAGCAAAGAAAGAGTTAAACATAAATATAAATTTAGTTTTTTATGATTATTCAAAATGCTTGGATCTTATCAGAGATATAGTCCACTTTGTCCAACACATCAGCAATTTTAGCATTCCAGTTCTGATCCTTATCATCATCTTTAAAATAAACATATCCTGTAACGTCATCTAATTCAGCTTTAATCTTCTTATCTAAAATCAATTTAAATATTAAGTCGAGAATTTGTTCTTGTGTATAAGAGCTTGGTAAAGCTAATGACTTGATAATATCTTTAATTTGAATAGATGTGAACACTTTCGAAATACAAATCAAATCAAATTCAATCAATTGATTATAAACTTCTTCCGAGTCATTGCCAAATTTCTGTTGTAAAATTTCAAATAAAATTTTATTATCAAATTTAATAATAACAAAATTAATAAAACTTAATAGTAATGATTTTACTGATAGATCTAAGTTTTGAGAAATCCATTGATTTTCAGAATTTAAATATTTAGAGAACTTTGATAAGTATTGTAGTTTGGCATGAGAATATGGAATGATTATTAGCAATACAACAAAACTATCAAAATTGTTTTTGAAAATCGATGAACTTATTAAACTTGAATTTGATTTAATACCAATTTCAAAATTTTCAAATGTTAGCTGCAATGCAATTCCTGGTTTAGTTTTCGTTTCAATTAAAAAAGAGGCAAAACGATATCTTGCATCAAATAATAAATGCAAAATCTCTAATGATAATTTATTTGAATTACCACCGAAGATTGAAGTTATAATTTCTAAACCTTTAGTTAATGATCTTTCCTTTTGAGTAGCATCTCTTGTCAACTGAGAGTTCAAGATATAATATTGAGTTGCTATGAGTGGCAAACTATCAAGCTTTAACGGATTCACTTTACTCAAATACTTTGAAGCTTCACTTGTATCGCCTTGATCTATCGCAATTTTTGCCATCTTCACGTAACACTGTAACTGATATACGCTTGTAACCTCACCATTTTCTTGTAATGATACAAGCATCATGTCCAAATCGTCTATGTCTGAACATTTTGAAGCATAGTTTTCAATAAATGAATAAACTGCTTGTGAAGTTGGAGTTTTCTTATCTGGGGCACCAAGGTTATTTTCTATGATACCCAGGATTTCAAATGAATCTTTTGGCTTACAATAATCAGCAATTTGGGATAACGCAATATTGAGATCTGACAATTGTAGTAATTGATCTAATTCTGACATTCTTGATGAGGTTTAGTTTATGAATGGATGAAACAACATAAAACGTGTCTTTCTTGTTACCGCTACAATGCCAATGATCTAGTTTAATTATCTGGTGCAGAGATGCTATCGACCACTAAAAACAACCACTGACACCCTGTATCTAGTAGAAGTAATAGAAAGAGAGGACGACCCAACCTTCACCTTAATTTTTGGTGATTCAGTAATTCATGGAACCAACAAACCTTTGGAATCATCTTCAGCTTCAACTTTTATTTCACCCGGCTCAGGAGTCTGGAACGACTTTTCTTCACTAATTGAAGAACTCTCGTCAGAAGTCAACCAAATACTCACTATCACCAAACCAGTCTAAAATACCAGCTTTACGATAGATCAAACTATAAGTATCAATCTTTTAAACTTCATAACATTATATTTAATAATAATTTTAATAAAATACTTAGTGAATCAATATGTGGATACAATAGCGGATCACCCTACACATTGATAATCAATATTTACAACAACATCTACAAATTGCGTATTAAAAGGGTCATAATAAACAGATATCGGTTATTAGTGAATAAAGCGATCGACAGTAAACAACAATTTAACGACTGTAACAGAAAAGAAAGAGATGTTGCTAGTGACGATGACATACGGTTATATGACAAAATATTCAAACTAAGCTTAAGCCACAATCAGATAATATTCAAGATAGTAGCCATGATGATCGATAATAATAGGCAAGTTTCAGGCAACCAAGATGATCAAGTGGATACCATTATGGAGTCGATGGAATATAATTACATAAGATACTTTAATTCTAGAATTGAGCACGATCCGAGCTTTTGTTTGATGGTACAAATATGAAAAGTGCAATAATGACTACATATGACTTAGTTCCTATTTAGGAATCCATTGCCTTGGTTGCATCGCATATTTCCTTTTTTGTTAGTTTGATTTTTATTTCCTTTTTTTTTTCGTCTAAACATCACGTTGGTATTGTGATGTAGTATAATTATCAAATTATTATATTTATTACCCCTTTTACATGTGTTTTCACTATACATTTCTGGAACAAAGTCGTCGCTTGTAAATTTGAGAAAATGTTTTGCTTTTATAAGTGAAGACATTTTTGAAACCCAGGAACCGTGACCGTTAAATTGCCAAATTGTTGTGCTTCATTTCTTTACTTGGTCTTTCATTGATTTTACGTTGTTTTACTCTCTTTTGGTTATGTTCTTTTCTTGATAGAGAATGAATGATACACACACGATTACCGCCAACGAGAAATCCACATCATAAAATTATATTAGAACTAAGGTTTCCTTAGAAAAAGTTCAAGTGCATACAATTCTCCTGCTTCGCCCGTGCAGGAAAGAGAAAATACAAGACTTTGTATTGATTTCAGACAATCAAATGTACATACAATTAAAGATATTTTTTTTTCCTCTAATTGATGATATCTTATCTAAGTTCAGTAAAGCTAAAGTATTTTCTAAATCAGATTTAGTGAGCGGTTATTTGCAAGTTAGTATTGAAGAAAAAGATAGTGAAAAAACAACATTTTCTACTGAAATAATCAGTTGAAAGAAGTGTTAAATTTGCTGAGATTCCCCCAAGAACTACTTTAGAAATTAAGGCTAGAATTAAAGAAATTGTTAGTTTTGTTGGTTTTGACACTCTGCTCGAGGTTGAGATTTAAGTATGCAATTAGGTCGGAATCACATGCTTTAAAGGACTTTGGTTGGCCAATTGCTGCAACAAATACTTTGTCCTAGAAAATTTTAAACTGGCACTTTTGCGAATCGCTTTACGAATCTTCCTAGCCAAAAGGTGGCGGTGTAATCCAACTTCTCGTATACTCACTCGTTTAAGTCTCTCGTACATGTTTACGCTGATTCCCTAAAAAGCCCAAGTGTTTTGAACAACTTCAATCACTCTCTTTTTTCACCGACTGTTGAAACCAGTCAACCTTCCCACAATGAAGTTACTTACTTGGGCATTATTGCCAGTTATCCTTTTCTCTGTATACTATGTTTTGGATTCCTTGTTCTATACGTGGTTACCTAAAAACTACATTTTCGACAAAGAAACCCTGCAAAAAATTAGTCGAGAAGCGATTGCAAGAAATCCAGATAACTCAACAGCATTGTTCTATGATTTAACTGACGGTTTAATTAAAGAATATGGGTCTGACGTTGTCAATGAACTGAACTTTGATGATTGGGTCTTCAATAACGCTGGTGGTGCAATGGGTCAAATGTTTATTCTCCATGCCTCAATCTCCGAATATGTTATCATCTTTGGTACCGCTGTTGGTACAGAAGGTCATACCGGAATACATTTTGCAGACGATTATTTTACCATTTTGACTGGCGAACAAACTGCTGCTTATCCAAACCAAATTGAGAGAAGTGTTTACCTACCAGGTGATCAAAATTGGATGCCTTACGGTAAGTTTAGGCAATACACCATGCCAGCAGGTTCTTTCGCTTTGGAGTTAGCTCAAGGTTGGATTCCGGCTATGCTTCCTTTTGGTTTCTTAGACACACTGTCTTCAACCTTGGATTTTGTCACTTTGTCTAGAACTATATACTTCACAGGTAAAGATATGATCAAGAATTTATTGAACGGTAAATTTTGAATATTTGTGACATTAATTTCCTTATTTTTGAACTCTATACTATTTGTGCATATTTAGATGTATGTAATGTTCAGATCTATATAGTTTAAATATGGTATATATATAGTGTCTAGAACATATATATATCTAGTTGCTGCTTTTACAAACTATACTATTATGTACTTACTTTAATTCAATCAATCTAGAAGCTACAACATTCCTCGCGCTATGTATTCAAATACTATATAGTTTAATTTTTGACTCACGTTAGTGAATTTCTTTTGATTCGGACTTTTAACGTTAACGTGATACATATGCGATATGTATATCATCTATTTAGTTTACATAGTTAATAATTTAGAAATGAAAGCTTAAATATATTAGCTAGTAAGTATAATGTTGCCTTCCATAGGCGTTATATGTACACGGCAATTATAATATTATAAATAGAACTTTTATATTTATGGTACGTATGCGTACTGTATAGCTACATATATGGCTCCTCATGCATCTGGAAGTCAAACAATTTTGATCATTTAATACACAGTTCCCCTTCCAGTTTGAACGATATATATATTCTGTGCATATAGATGCGGCGGATCAAAGTTGGAAAACACTTTTTTAAAATTCTATTATGACTAGATCGATCGAATATTGTGCATATATAACAAGGACATTACACCCGGCCAGATATGTTTATCGAAGAAAGTTTAAATCTATACATTTTAAGATTATATACTTTAAGGTTATATAATATTGTATAAATTGGATATATGCGATATATGCACACTTAGGGATCAAGCGAACGATCTTATGGGTAACTAGATTTGAAGGGTTAAGATTGCTTATAATATAATCCCAATCACGCACTAGGTGACAAATTATTGAGATATACCGCAATTTTGACAACAGATCATGCTACATAACTGTAAATCTGGTCACGTGTTTCATATATCCCGATACATATAATTGACGGTCTCCCTTAGATTTGACAGTCATAACCCAGTGTGATTATAATAAGGTCTCAAAATTTAAATTCCAAGCAATCATCCATGAAAAGACTTAAGGAAGCTTGTATATAACAAATCTATATATACTAGCTATACGTATATTAAAGATCAAGAAGCCTAGAACATCAAGTGTATATACTATTACTACAAAATATTATGAGAATTACCTCCGAAGTTGGCTAAAGGGTTAAATTTAAGGAACCCTCCTACCAATTAAAATCAGGTATAAAGTAGATTAACAAGGTGACTCCCAATTTTTTTTTTATTCCTTAGATGAAGCTGGCAATAATTTTACTCCTCTTCTACAAACTGGACTATAGTACTATATAACTATATAGGTATAAAATATTGGGATTAAAACTTAATAATCATAGGAAACAGGCTTATTTGTTTATTATGTATTATAATTATAAGTTTTAATTTTTTCAATATATAGCAGAAAACCTATGTAGGATTATTAGTTGGTGGATATAATTATGACACAGCCAAAATCTTCTGTAGGGTAATAAGTGGGTGGACAATAATTATGACACAGACAATTTCAAATATACTTGAATAAGAATTACTTTTAGCTGGGCCCGGCTACTACAATAACCGCGGGTATAACCCATATTTATGCATATATATGCATGCAATCAATAAATGCAAAAGGGGGGTCGGCGTATAAGTAGAGATATCGCGATCGAACGCAAAATTCACATGTAGATATATATGGCCGCTCACAGAACCTTGAAAGCGTATAGAACTTTAACTTGATACCACGGCTGGTGATCCCATGTATAGACGACGTCGTGCTCCTCTATACGATAATAACAATCCGGATAGACGATCTGGCTATATATAGTGACTGGAACGTATTCTACTTTCGGGCAAAATTTTCGAGAGTCAACCAAACATTCTAACTGGAAATCGTTCCAATCACTATCTACACAGTCAATTTCATTTTCACCCTTTCAGTCATTATAATTAATTAACATAATACTGTTTTATACGTATTATATATGAACCGCGACTAACGCACATTTATATATCGAAATTGTGCACGATATATATTATGGTATATCGTCTGAAGCTAGCGGACTTGGTTATCGTCCAATCCGAAAGATGATTGTTCCCCACTTCCTTTGTATAAATAGACGGCCATGGATGAGTTATAAAGATTAAATTGTCAAATTTAGATGCATTACTCAACCAGCTATAGGTACATTATGGACTATAATCCTTACGGGGAAATTTGTATAGGGTTTTATTGAGGTATATAGTACATTATTGTTAATATTGCAAAATCACATACGCATGTGCATATATAACGAGCGAACAAATTATATGCATATGCAATGAAGAGTGCATGAATATTGATTTAATGCACTAAGTGCACTTTGCTGACATGTAATACGTTTTATTTCTGCGGAACTTGATTTCCCAAAGGGGGCATGCCGCATAGAAAATAATTATTGCAATACCATGCAAGCTGCTTTGTGACATAAGTATAATCATTCATCATGCACCACATATGCAGGACAAAATTTCCTTGAACTCGGCCCTGCCTTCCTTAAAAGTGCATACATTAATTGTTGAATTCACCGTCCTACATAGCTTACTTAATCAATCTTATATATGTGGGAAGAATTACAGATTGTTTTCTTATGACTCCCCCTTGGAAAACAAACTGACATCAAATAACACCCACTTCTCTATATTACCTCTTATATATACTTGATCGAGCTTTCAAGAAATAATATATATATAAGTGCACGGCCTAGTGCATGAATTATTGAGAAACTATGTGTAATCTTAAATTAATTTACAGATCTTAATTGTTGGACAAAAAATAAACAATTAAAACTTATTTTAAACAAAGTAAAATATTATTTTAAACAAAGAAGATCGTATCGAGATCGCGAGGGGTGTCCTGCATGACGGCGAAATAAAGTTTCGAAATTATTAGTGAGCGAAACAATTGCTTGCGTACGGAGTGCAAAAGTCTAAAAGTAATCTTCTATTGTTCCTTCTGTTTCGTGTTGAATTACAGTTGCATGATCAGCCAATATGAATGGTTTCGTCCTGCTTTTCGAATTTACTTTCTCTCTCCTCATGAATCTGTATATAACTAGGCACATTTCCACTTTTGCTGTTTTTTTGGCACCTGTGACTTTTTATTGCTCTTGTCACCTGTTTTCCCACTTCCTCTCCCTCCTCAAACCCACCGCAAACCCACCTCACGCACTCATATCTACTATTCACAAACAAGCCTTGCAACTGAAATTTCTATTTTAAGCACCTAGAATGCCTGCCTCTATCCCTAAAAGACGCAGAAGCGCAAGGTTCTCGCCAAAACAACCTGCAAAGAAAGGATCACTCTCAACTCACTCTTTGTTGGGAGAATCAGAAAGGAACAGCTTCTTAATTACTTGGTTAGCCTGCGGTAACTTCGCACTATCATTAGGCTCCATCCCAGCAACTGCAATCAACTCATTCGAAAATGCTTTAACATACGACTCATATAATATTCAAGCTATTACTGGATTAGCCACAGCCATCATTGATTCAACCAATAATGCCGACAAACCAAGATTATTACATCGTTTAGTGGAGGTTATTAATGGTTCAATCAATGTTTCCCAGCAAGCAAAGATGGAAATTAGATTATGGACAAGATTAAGTGAAGCTTATCTATTATTAGAAGATTACCCGAAGGCTCATAGTGTGATTACAACAGCATTTGAGATTTCAAAGGATGATTCTTTATCATGGTTAATGTTAGGTAAGTCAAGTGCTAGACTGGGGTTAACTAGAGAGGCCGTTGATTCCTTTAGAAATTGTTTGTCCTTATTGCCTCCCCAGATTGCCACTGCTGATAAGTTTGATACTGCTAGAATGGCCCGTCTTGAGTTAGCTTCCATTGGGCTAAATGAAGGAAACCTTGACATGGCTCATAGTGAATTGGCTTCTACGCTGTCTCTTCCTCTACCTTCTAAGGATTATGAGTTAAAAACTTACGTGAACATTTGGTGTTTCTTGATTATGGCATTCGAAAGACTTGGCGATATCAACAGGGCTATTAGAGTTTGTGACAATGTTATTGCCGCTATTAGTGATAATTTTAGATTATTGTTACTGCGCTCTGCATTTCTATCAATTGAAAACTCGCCAATTTTCAACGGAAGTCTTGCCATTTCTACTTTAAAGAAATTAGTCGATAAGCCATCATTCAATGAACAAGAACCAGCTGATCAATTTATTGCTTATTTTCTGCTGGCTCAAAATTTCTTGGTCACTGGTGCATTTGATAGATGTTTACAGTACTCCGAATTATGCCTAGCTAAAGCCACAACCGAAATTTTCCAATCGACCATTGGAATGTTGATTACAAGATTAGAAAATACACACACAAAATCTAGAGAAAGCCCCGAACTCATAGTTAGAATTCACAATCTCACTAAAAAAATAAATCAAGCGACAAATAGTATTTCTACTCTTACGTTCAGAGACATTCTTTCTATTGCTGCTGGTCATTACACGGAACCACCTGTTACCAGATCACCTTCATATCAACCTCAGCAATCCATACCACATCAACAACTCTCACAGCAACAATCATTACAACAGAATATCCCGCCTCATGGACCGTCACCACTGGTTCAAACCAATTCTCCAGTTTTACCAAGTCCAACAAACTCATACTACTACAAGCAAGAATACCCACGCTCACAACCTCCAATGCCATCTTATCCCTCAATGAATCAATATCGCCCCTTACCTCCTTCTGAAGTTGGTCCACCAAATCAACAACAACGTATACCTATGATGCATTCACCAATGCAACATGTTTCTCAACCATTAACTCCTCAATCTCAGCATTCAATGATACCTAATCGTCCGCCACCTCAAGTTCCTCAACAAGCTATGATGGGTCCACCACCTGATTATATGGCAATGCATGAAGAGCAGCGTCATATGATAGCACCTATTCCTGCTGGTCCTTATGGCCCTCCTCAACCGCAGCAGCTAGCCTACCAATCTCAACAATATGCTTACCAACAAGGGCCTCCACCATCTGGTGTACCTCCACCTATGATGCATCAGCTGCCTCCTCCACCGCCACATCAACCTCAACCTGCTATTTCCGTTCCTGGAAATCCGTATAGTTATTATTAATTTGAATTTTAATTTATTTAATTTATTCCTTATTTTTTTTAAAATAATTTTCCGCCAACACATACAAGCTTTATGTGTTCGCTTTCTTCTTTTCCTACAACCATTTTATTTCGAATTTGCTTATCAAAAGTCACTCATTTCATTTTTAAGCTCTCTTCCATTGCTTGTATAGTTTTTCAGCTCTTTTCTACGTCAACTAATAAATCCGGTATATATTTACTTTCTGATCGGTTAGCTTAGTGATATACGTAATTTCTATAAAAATTAGTTGGGACATCAGCTCTGCCTCTGCCTATTGAACGCGCACTCGGTATATATGCTCTGTAAAGCTGCCATATATATATATATGTATGCTATGCATATTCGGATGTGTTTGATCATCACACCAGCATCATTCTTACTTTTAACTTATGGAAATGATCAAGTGTAATTTCGGAATACTATGCATATTTTAAACACCAAGGAATGTGTACAGTATATATAATGCTGAGAGTGAAAAAGAATTTTTTTATCATGTAGTCATGCTCGTTGAGACCTGCCTGACTTGTGGTCATCTGACATCCATGTATACGATATAGACATCTTGTAATTAAAAAAAAAAAAAGAAGAACTTAATTAAAGATGCATTTGTAAAAAAAAATCTATATAGGGAGATCAATAGGAATTAAGGGGGATTAAATCTAGAAGTAATATTTCTTTTTTGTAACGTGGGTCTGCTCGGGAATATGTACGATGGAGGTAACATTTAAGTATTCTTGCATCAACAACAAAACGCTAAACCTTACGTAAGCACAGACACCTCAAAGTTACAGATAAGAGGCCAATCAATTAAGAATTAAGTTATGGGACTCAATTTAAGTCTTCTCTGCAATATCAGCTTGCAGGTCGTAAATATCTGTATAGTAAGCATATAGCAACTATGAAATTCATGAGTGAATTATTGATATATGCGTATGTCTAATTGCATACGTATCTATGCACCATGGCATATAGTGATTGTTATAATTTATACTCTATTAAAAAGTCATATATGAGTATTATTTATACCTATAACTTAGGACCTGTAACAAACTTAACTCCTTTAGCAATATTACTTTGTAATTTAGGAATAGCTATATCAATCATTTTTTGTTCATGCTCAGAAATTGATTGAGGATAAGAAACAGAAGCAACACCATTATTACATAATTTTACTGGTAAACTAAAATAATCAACTTGAGATATTAAAGAACGGGGTAAATTAGAATACCCAGTGAATGATTTATCCAATTTAATGAAAGCAACCTCATTAACCTCAGTTCCATCAACTAAAGCATCCAACAAATTAGAAGTAAATCTATAGGCAGCAGTAGCCATAGATAAAGTTGCTGATCCTGCACCATTTTTGGCTTTAACCACTTCATCGCCACCAAATTGAACTCTGTGAATCAAAATTTTATATTGTTCTTCAGATAAATTTTTAACCCAACTATTTAGAATTGGTACGATAGTCTCACCTGAATGACCACCAATTGTAATCACATCTCCTAGTAAGTCTTTTGATGTAACTTTACCTAGTTGTTCACTTAAAAATTGTTCCAATCTTAAATTATCCAATGTAGTGATACCGAACACTTTCTTAGGATTATAGACACCTAAACCCTTTAATTCTTCAACGGCAATTGGAACAGTCGAATTAACAGGATTCGAAATAACACATATGAAAGCATCAGGACACGACAATCCAGCTTGATGAACCAAACCTCTAACAATGGAAGCATTAATCTTAAATAAATCATCTCTAGTCATACCTGGTTTTCTTGGAATACCAGCTGGGATGATCACAATACTTGAGTTATTCAAAGCCTTTGATAATTCAGTCGTAGATTGTTTGTCTTTAGGAACATACCCTTTAATGGTCTGAGTTGAATTTGGGATATGAGATAAATCAGTTGAAATACCCTCAGCATTGACTATATCGTAAAGAGCAAGCTCTGTGATTTTTGGGTTTAGTCTTAAAAGTAGAGATAAAGGTTGACCGATACCGCCTGCTGCACCTAAAACTGTGACCTTGACCATGATGAGTTATATAGTCTTTGGAGAGTTCTGAAATTCGTGTCGGCTAGCACAAAAGAGTACTCCAGATGGAAATTTAGTTGAAAGTTCAAAGAGGAGAACATTAATTTCGACCATATAGATTAGTCACATGCATCGCTCTCCAGCTCCATAAAAGGTACTCTTTTGCGTCGGCGTCCCTTGTTTTGAGGCCGGTTTCCAATTTCTGATATTGTCACTGTTATTAATGTTATCAAAGAATTTCTCTAGAAGAATTTCTCTAGAAGACTTTACTCTCAATCCCCTAATCCTCTACTACCTTAGTCAGTCTTCTTCTCCGGATCTCTTAACTCCCCTAAATTTCTCCGTAGGGAATTAGGTTGGTTTGAAATTTCGACTTTGGCAGATCCCAATTCCGAATGATTCCGAGATCCCTTTGACATCCATGCACCGACAAAAAGTGGTCTCATAATTATTTAACAATTTCTAACTGGTTGGCTCTTTCACCGGTAAGTACCAATATCTTTATACGATACGATCGAATTATTTGTTTTTTGTTTCACTAGCTATAGCTTACCTTTTAATTTCGGTGTTTCTATCACATTTCACTTACGCATACAACTCAATACATATTCTCCGCATTGGATCACTTTTCACAATGTCTTTAGTACTAAAAAGATTTCAATCAACTGCAACCGAAACCATTTCTAAACCAACTCATAAAGCGTTTTCCGCAGCCCAATCAGCATATTTACAGAGAGCTATCAGAGTTGACCAGGCTGGTGAATTGGGCGCCAATTTAATTTATGCTGGTCAGTACATGGCCTTATCTCATAAACCTGAGCTAAAACCACTTTTAAAGCATATGTGGGAAGAAGAAATTCATCATCATAATACTTTCAATCACTTACAAGTTACAAGGCGTGTTAGACCTTCTTTGCTAACACCTTTATGGAAAGTCGGTGCTTTTGGTTTGGGTGTAGCCACCGGTATGCTAGGTAAAGAAGGTGCTATGGCTTGCACTGAAGCTGTTGAGACTGTCATTGGTGGTCACTATAATCAACAGTTAAGAACATTAAGTAACCATTACGGAGATATTGAAGAAATTGATTCTGATACCTGTTCGAGTTCCGAAGAGCTTACTTCTTTAACAAAGACAATTAGTCAATTTAGAGATGAAGAATTAGAGCATTTAAATACTGCTGTTGAACATGATTCTCACGAAGCTAGACCTTATTGGCTCCTAACTGAAACCATTAAGATGACTTGTAGAGTGGCAGTTTGGACTGCTGAAAGAATTTAATCAATATATAATACTTCAAGTTTGTATAGCGTATATTCATTATATATTATTATTTAACGATGCATCTGACTTTAAAATTTCACTAAATTAACACACACGTTACCTAAATATTAAAGACTTAAACAAAACATACACAGAGAAAGAAACAAATAGAAATAAACAGCAAAAAAGATAATCATATCAAATTATTATAAATATTCAAACTATTCAAAGTTTCTTCATCTAAATGTTTCATATCCAAAAATTCAGCTAACGTAATCTCATCATCACTTTTATTATTCAAACTCTTACCATAAGCTGTCCATAACTTGTCAGCCCTCATTTCAGGTGTAACTTCATCTTCATCGAACTTAACAGCATTATAGCCAACCATTTTGTATATACTTTTAATAACCTTCAATAAATCATCATACTTCACGACACCAGCATCCTCTCTATCGTACATCTTGAAAGACCATTTTAATCTGTCTTGTATAGTGCCCCTAGAAGCGATGCTCAAACTGATAATAAAACTTTTGAATTGTAAAACACCATTATTATAAGAATCTTTATCATCTAGATTAAACGCCTTAAAAGCATAATTTGAAAATTCAACCGGATCACCAAATGGATAGAACTGTTTATGGATCTTGATGAACGCATCTTTAGTTAAATGACCTTCTGGTGCATCTCTTTTAAAACCTTTATACCATTGCTGTAACTCTCTTGCTGAAAATTGTGTTTCGTTTTTCAATTTCGATAAATCTTCTTTATTCAATTTACTTGTCTTCTGACCCATGTTTGAAATTGTTCAACTATATTATAATGATTAATAAATTAAGTAGGTCCGAGTCTCTGTATGTGACTTTTTTAAAGATAGAATTGGAAATAAATACAAAAGAGTGAGTGACGTGGAAACAGTAGTTGATGATTTCGTATCGGATGAAATTTGAGTTGTTTTGAATTGATCAAGAGGGTATGAATTTGGTGGTTTAACCAATTTGTAGCTCTTGATATCGTAGGATCAATTATTAGGAGTGAGCAGGATTACTTGTAAATGATAAAGAGAGCTTAGCTTTATATAACGCTTTTAGCCTTTACCCTATGCACTCGAGCTTCGCTTCTTGTGAAATTAATTTGAAGGCACACCACAACGATGTGAATACCCTTTTTTTTCAAGTCCAGTCCTAAGTTTTGCCGAGGAAGTAGATGCTTACTATTCTTACAGGTCGTATAACTCATTTAAAAAGAACATAAAAACATAGAAGTAGAGTAACAACTAATGAAAAACAGAGATATTAAATAGACTGTATAGGAAAACCGTCATATGTACATACTGGGATATAAAAAAAGAATTCAAAAATCACATAAAAAGACACCAAACTCATCGATAAAACACAACTTTACTTCCACCTACCATATACTATTAATTGTTGTCTTAACTTTATTTCTTTCCAACTAGGACCTCACTCAATCCAATCAAGAAAATACCAAAAAACATCCATTTCACAACTTTCTCTTGCTTGCCACCAAATCCAATAGCACTAGCAAACATCTGAAAAGAAATATAACTTAAAAATCCAGAGGTTAAAGCAATTAGAGCACCAATTAAAATTAAATTAGAATCTAATGACAAATCAAATGAACCTCTGAAAAACATCCATCCAATTAACGCACCAACAGGTTGAGCTAAAGCACCTAAACTTCCTGAAATTAAAATAGCTTTCCACCTTGAATCCAATGCAACATATAATGGTAAGGTCATAGTAAAGCCTTCAACAAAGTTATGGATGAACATGGAAAGGAAAATACTTAATCCTAATGATGGGTCAGCCTGAGATGTTGAATACATTATAAACCCTTCTGGGAATTTATGTAAGGTAATAGCCAGAATAGTTTGTAAACCAATTGATAAAAGCCTTGATAATGGGGTTTGAATATGATGATGATGATGTTCGTGAGGTGACTCGCCATTTGCTTCTAAATCCGTTGGGCTTGGTCCATGCAAATGGCTATGACTTGAATTTGATTTATCTAAAAGCATAACAGGAGACAGTTCATTCATTTGAACTCTTTGCTGTGAGGAGCTCCCAGAATCATCTTCATCTTCATCTGTAGTACTGTTATATTCTATTTGATTGAATTGAACGACGGTTGAATTATTTGACTTCTTTGGAGAATTACGAATTAGCGGAGAAGAAACTTCTAATTCAGGAAATCTTTTACAGATTTGAGATTTCTTGGTAATTAATTGTCTTTTGTCATTATCAATAAACAATAAATTCTCAGTGCTAGGGATAGAGCAATAATGTAGTTCATTTGGAGATTGTAATTGGTGCTGACAAACTATAACTGGATTACAATCGTTCATATCGCCTAAACAATCACCTTCCGGGGTTTCGCCCCTAATAGCTTTCAATGAAATATCAACCAAAGAAATTCTTTTTTTAGGAAGCAAGGAATGATGGGAACGATTATGATTTGAATCTAACAGTAGTGGTGTCTGCTCATGAGGGTTCACAATGGGAACCGAAAGAGTAGATGCTTGATCAGAAGCAACTTCATTTAATGTAACAGAACCATTTGTTTCGGAAGACTTCCTTTGCTTATGGTAATATGATTCATCGTTGCGGCCGCTAGTATGTTCATGCTCTTCTTGGTGGGTGTGGGTGTGAGTATGAGTATGAGGTTCACCATGACTATGTTCGTCGCCATCAGCACCTTCATGAACACAATGAACAACAGACTCGTTAGTCATGAAGTGGATAACAAAATTCAATAAGTTGCAACATAATACTCCTAGAAAGAAAAAAGTGAACAAGGTAGCCCTTGCTAAATGTCCGTTCTGTTGTAAATTTGATGCTTTGTGTAAATACTTCCATGAGTTGGGTAGCAATTTGTAAAAAGAAGTCAAAGTTAGACAACCAGCACTCAAAGACAAAGAACAAATTAAAAAGTTTGTATCGTGGGCAATAGAGAAAGGATGTTTGACATATCGTTTAGGAAACAAGAGCCTGTACACTTGGTCTGTGTAGATGACACAGCAACCCAAGATCGTTGTTATTGAGGTCAAGATGACTAGTAGCCAGCCCTGTTGCATGATGAGACGGTTGTTGCTGTGAGTATCAAGGAGGGTGATAGACCTTTAAACAAGAAAGAGAAGCAAAAAGAGATATATCGGATCGAAGTTGGAGTTGTCTGGCCTTATGGCCTGTGTTGTTAACGAGCTGCTTCAATGGTGATGGTTTTAACCATGTAGGTTAGATGTTCGGACTTACAGCTCAGATGCGAGTATTCTGGAATTTCAACTACGACTGCTATTACTACAAAGTCCACAATATACAGGGGACTCAACTCTATAAACATATAAACAAGTCTCAACTACAGCAAGAGTATATACCTGGCTAACCGAGATTCAAACGAAGTCCAGATCAAAGAACTAGTAGCTGCAGCAGTAATGTATGTGTTACTCCACCAACCAAATAACAAACTAAACGTATAACCTTTAAGTCTCCTGTCAGAATAAGTTTCTTATTCTACTAAAAATGAAACAACGTTATCTTCACATTCATAATTTAAATGAATTAGTTGTCCCTATCTAGGTATTCATCATATTAGAGAGGTTAATAGTTGTAGTCCGTCAATTAGTGGTAAACACTAGACATCGTTGTTCTCATGATCATCCTTGATTAGTAAAAACAAGCGTGCACTTAGTCCAGTATATGAATCAGCAACCAAATCTCCCAGATAGGTATACAGCTGACAAATCTAGGGTTCAGATGGGGACATTAAGTAGCAGTTCTTTTTCAGAAGAAAAATTTTTTTTTATGTGCTGGAGATTTGAAAACCGAAAAATTTAGTGGGTCACGTGCCACAACATCAGAAAAGACGCGTGGAACATTATTTATGCCCAAGTTATCTTCAGGGTTTCTTATTCAATTAATGATCACCTGCTACAACCTTTCTTATATATTAGAGAAACTTATTATGTCTAGTTACTTACCGAGTCACGTCTACTCCCAATGACCAAAAGAGCAACTCCTTTACTACCTTCAACTTTTGACTTCTCTCCTGTATGTCCCCTCTAGTGAATTTTTATTTTGGTTGATACTATCATTCATGCTTTAATTTTGTGGATGATTCTACCTTGTGTCCTTGTCGAAATAATAAAACAGCTATAAATGGATTAAACTGCCTTTTTACTAAGCGAATAATTCCAATAATAATTTAGCACTTTTAGCTTCAAGTACAGGTTGATTGATAACTACTCCCAATTGAGTCATCCCAGATAGGAAATTTTGATTCCAATCAAATCATATTCACACATACTTCTCACTAAACCAGCAAACTGCTTCACATCTATAAGATGTTTCAGATTCTTTTTAATTAGACTGTCAACCCACTATATCTAGTCTAGATGATCGTGCTTTTAACACGTTGAGTATACCCTTCAAACTCTTTTGGAGATGGTATTACAACCCCTGATAATATTTCGATAATGAATAAGGAGGAATACAACTTCACTGATTCAGAGGAGACCACACCAACTTCTGAATATTTCTATGAAAATTCAAAATCAAAAAGTGGTTTCAGAGATCTTTCTCCAGTTAAGAAACAGTCAACTGATGAATTTCAAGAGAAACAATTAAAGAAAGGAGGAGAAGACGAACAAGAGAAAGAGGAAAAGGTTTCCACTATTGGCATATTTCATTTTTTGGAAAAAAAAGATGCTCCATTAATTATTCTAGCACTTATTTCTTCATGTCTTGTTTCAGTTGTTCCTGTTGCAGTTACAATCATGGTCAATAGACTATTTGATAAACTTTCTGACTTCATGTCAGGTGAATATTCATCAGTTGGTTCATTCATTCAAGATTTGAAATGGGCTTCCTTTAGTATTGCCTTATTAGGCTTAGGTCAAACTATATTTGGTTGGATACAGGTTTCCACATACGTTCTATTGGCTGAAAGACAACAAGCAAGATTAAGATTAAATTTATTCAATTCTTTGTTTGAGAAGAATTTCAATTGGTTTGAAAATAAGCCTGAATTGGCAGGCGATTTAATTCAAGTGAATCGTTGTATTGAAGAATATAGATCTGGTTTAGCTGAACCTATGTCTTTATTAACTAGAAATATTGGTATGATCATTGCTTTATTAGTTACTAGTTTTATTTATTCTTGGAGATTAAGTTTAGTTGTTATGGCTTCTTTCCCTGTCATCTTTATTTTTAGTACAGCTATGAGTATTTTTATTGCCAAATGGGTTAAGATTGAAGATGATTTATCTGCAGAAGCTATAAAAATTATTGATTGGAACTTATTAAACTTCAAATGGGTTAAAACTATAGCTTCTACTGAAATTGAAAGCGTCAAGCTGGCTGGGGTTTTGAATCATTGTTCCAAGGGTTTTATTAAATATAGATTTTATTCAAGTTTAAATGTCGGTATGATCACTGCTCTATCCTTAATGATGTTTGTTCAAAGTTTTTGGTTTGGTTCCTGGTTAGTTAGAAACAATTATAGTTCTTCTGGTGATATTTTATCTTGCTTTTATGCTTTGCTTAGTGTTGCCAATTCTTTTAATGCCCTTTCAGTTCTATTAGTTTTCGTTCAAAAAACGTTCATTAATTTATCTAAGGCGATGTCATTTGTTGATATAACATCTAAAAATGTTACCAATGTTGCTCAATTTTGTCCTCATCATCAATTAAATGGTGATATTCAATTTCAAAATATTTCTTTTAAGTACCAAGCTAGAGATACAAGTGAAGATATAGTTAAAGATCTTTCAATTTCTATACCTGCAAATAAAACAACCTTTCTAGTTGGTAAATCAGGTTCGGGTAAGTCAACTTTAGGGTCTTTATTATTAAACTTATACGAATTGAAGTCGGGTAAGATCACAATTAATGATTATGATATTGTTAAAATTAATAATAAATGGTTAAATACACAAATCACATTACTTCAACAAACTTGTACTTTGATTAATGGCTCTATCAGAGATAACATTGCTCTTGGTTTAGCGTATAAATATGAAAATTTGTCGGAGGTTCCTCAATGGATGATTGAAGATGCACTTGAATTCTCAAATTTGAAAGAATTAATTACAACTTTACCAGATGGTATGTATACTCAAGTTGGTAATGAAGATAGTGCGATTAAATTAAGTGGTGGTCAAAAACAAAGAATTGCTTTAGCTAGAGCTAAAATTAGAGATTCACCAATACTAGTTCTTGATGAATCATTTTCTGCCCTCGATATCGCTCAAAGAAATTCTTTACTAGAATCAGTTAGAAATTGGAGAAAAACTAAGACAACACTTATAATCACTCATGAATTAAGTCAGATTGAAGATAATGATTTGGTTTATGTTTTGGAATGCGGTAAAGTTGTTGAATATGGTAAGAAAATTCAATTGCTAAGTTTTAGAGATAGTAAACTCAGTTCAATGAATGATTACGAATTACAAAGAGCTAATGGTATTAATTCTCCTACGGAATCCGATGTTCTGAATTTATATCTTACTAGAGAAGAAACTCTAGTTGATAATAAGAGCCCTTCCCAATGCTGGCTGGACGAACAAATAGATCAGAAATATTCCAAAAAATATGATATTGAAAGTAAAGGTGATTTCTCTGTAGATGAACCTTCTTTAGGTTTGAAAGATACTGTCAAATTAATCAACAAATATATGGACGCACCATTTATAGTTGTTACTGTAATTGGTATCATACTTGGTGTTTGTGCTACTGTTTTAACTCCTATTTTCAGTTATTGCTTCTCTAAATTAATCATCGGTATTGTTCCAACATCAACTGGGTTAGCATCATCTTCTTATATTCTAAAATGGTCTTTAATTCTCACTGGTGTCGCTATGGGAAACGGATTATTCACATTTGTCTCCAAATCTATGTTATGTTGGGCTGCTGAAAACTTCACAAATAATTTGAGATCATCCACTTTTAAAAAGTTATTACACCAAGATGTGCAATGGTTTGAAAATTGTAATCCAAATGAATTGTCGTCTTTATTAATTAATGATTCAAGAGAACTAAGAACTGTTTGTTCTGATTTTATTGTATCGGTATTTTCTCTTATTTCTGTTTTAATTACTAGTGTCACTTGGGCTATTGTTTGTGGCTGGAAATTAGCTTTAGTTGGTTTGAGTTTCATACCTTTATTCCTTGGTTTTACTTTGTTCTATGGTACTTTATCACAAAAGGTTGAAAATAAATACAAAGATAAGGTTGTTGTATTAGAGAATGTTCTTCATGAAGCTGTTTTATGCGTCAAGACTGTTATTTGTTTAAATTTGAAAGATTATTTCAGAATGAAATTCAGAGATAATCTAAGTTGGCTAGAAAGAGTTGGATTAAGAAGATCCTTTGTTTTAGGTTTTGGGTTTGATTTCAGTGCTCTATTAATTAATTTATTACAAGCAGTTATGTTCTTTTATGGTTTGAAATTAGTTGCTTATTCGGAATATACACTAGTTCAATTAATGGAAGTTGTTACATTGATGCTATTCTCTGTCGGTTCTATTACATCGTTATTAAATTCTGTTCCTAATTTAAGTAGAGGTTTAAGAGCTGCTGCTAAAATAGGGGATTTATTAGCGTTAGAAGATGATCCTAATTTGACTAAAGGTTCTTTCAAACCGCCATTTCATGGAAAGAATCAAAATGCTTATGAGCTTACTCATGTTAGCTTTGCATATCCATCTTTAAAGCGAAAGAAAATTTTGGATTCAATTAATTTAACGATTCCAAACAATAGTATTACTTGCTTTGTTGGTGAATCAGGATGTGGTAAATCAACTTTAGTTTCTTTACTTCTACGTTATTATCCAGTTACCTCAGGCTATATGTCTTTCTTTGGTCAAGGAATCAATTCTGTTGATCCAAATTATTTAATTTCCAATATTGCGGTTGTTACTCAAGATCATTACTTTACTGAAAATACATTACGTGAGAACTTACTTTATAGCAATCCATTCAGAGAAGACCTAACAGATGATGATATTTTAAATGTTTTAGATAAAGTTAATCTAAGTGAGTTTGTTCATTCATTAGCAGATGGTCTAGATACTAAACTTGGTTCAACTCAATCCTCCTTAATCTCCGGTGGTCAAGCTCAACGATTTTCAATTGCTCGTGGACTATTACGTTTAGCTAGAATTTACATATTAGATGAGTGTACTTCTTCTTTAGATCCCGAAAATGCTGATAATGTCAAAGGCTTAATTGTTAAGTTGAAAGAAGATGCTACTGTGATTTTAGTTACACACAAAGAGGAATTAATGGCCATCTCCGATAAAGTGGTCTTTTTGAAAAATGGTAGAATCATTGAAGAAGGTACTTTTAATGAATTGTTAAAATTAAGAGGTGACTTTTGTGAATTGATTAGTTCTTGAGGTTATAATTTGGGTTCTTTATTTCGTGTGTTTTTTTTTTTCAATTGTTTTTAATCTTTCTCTTGTTCATTTAGCGTTTTCTTGGATTATTCCTTTAGTATTGCAACAGCTTTCTGTGCGATGCGCTTCATTTATTTAATTCAAATATTAAACTTCTCAAAAAAAGTAATCAATATCGTAACACTATAAGAACAATGCATACAACAAACAGCATTAAAAGTCATTTCACTACGAATGTTGTCGATCAATTTAAAGTAATCCATCCAATTATCAGATTCTCTAAAGGCACGTCTTTTTTAGGCCGCGATATCCATCTTCATTGAAGGAACCCTTATGACACACTGGTCCAAAGCCTCTTTTAACTGAGATAGGCCTAATTTAATTTCTCCTCGGATTTCATCAAATGGACTTCCATGCATTCTGATTCTGTATATCGCTTTGAACGTCTTTGTGTGTTGATATCAAGAAGGAGAACATACCTGACGGTGCAATAGAAGAAGTTACAACTAGGGTGCGCAAAAAAAACATGGGTATTTTTTATACCATCTGGCCAAGCTCAGATTAGAAACTGTTTTGGTAACATTCTCGTGTTAATTAATAATCCAATTTAAAGATATTGAAGGTAAATTGGCTCTAAACTCCAGGACAAGCTGACAATACTGATAGGTGAAAACCGGTTACCTAATTTCAGTCGTCTACCCGACTACAATCCGTTCAATGGTAAGTAAATACTTGTTAAAGTTAGATAAGATATACGATACGTCATGGATTAAGGAGAGAATGTAAACTCCCATACACACATACCACACATCCCCCACTTACAACACCAACAGTTGCTTAGCTAACTCGTAACACCACCTGATCACCTAAAGATCAACACAGTGTCTCTTATAACAGCGAAATAACGATTCCAATTTTCTGCCTCAGTGAATGCTATTTATTACTTTATAATTTAAAATTCTCAGAAGGGGTGAGAATTCATGGTAGTTCAGTTCGTTTTGCAACAAAGCTAAACCTCTAGCTCTTTCTTCATCAACTTGCTTTACTTCTATATACAGCTGTAAAATGCTTGGATAGTTTTTGTGGGGAGTAGTTAGCATATAGTGATAAAACATTAGGGGGAGTAGGCTTTTATAATACTCTATACTGCTGTTGAAAAACAAATCAACATGAGGTGACTGATCAGATGTACGCTTTCAACGCTATCAGTGTGAAAAAACAAATCAAATAGGTCATAACGTCTTCGTCATAGTCTAAGCTAGCATTCCGTTAGATTATATCCGGCAAAGTTGGCTTATATAGCTTTAAATAAAACAATACATTGAAAATAAAGGTTGTTTGAAAAAGTTTTGGAAACATGAGTTGAGTAATATAAAAAAAAGATTCTGTAACAGACACTAAGTGAATATAATAATAGCTAATAGTTAGTCAAAAATATATGTTTTGTATGTATGTACTTATACACTATCAGTTTCTCTCATGGAGTACAACTCTATGGGGCGCAGATTAGAGCAATCTCAGAACAAGCCTGCCAAATAAGCACATAATAACCTTTCCAATCTTCAGCTTCTTCATAGGCTAAAGACTCATATTTCACAATATTGATGGTATAACTCTTAGGATATTTCCTCCATTTTTTCACTTCATTCTGAAGCTCGGCCAATCCTTTTGCTCTTTTTAGATCAATATCTCTTCCGACCATGTCCTTCATGTTGTTATATATGTAGTTGTCAGTTTAATGTATTGCTTGTACATACTGCAAAGCTATCGAATATTCTTCTCGAAGAATGCAAATTAAAGTAGGCATAAAGGCTTCTATTTAAATGAAATCTGAGGTGTCTCGTTGTCACTAGATAATTTCGGAATAATGGTTGGCGCACATCTGTTTATCGCCATAACAAGTTAGCATATATTACGATTATAAGTGGGTTAAATTAAATCACATAATAACAACAGCTCTGTGGTAACTGAGTACTACAGTTGTCTCTAAAGACAGATCAGATAGGTATACAAATTCACAACGTAGCCTCGAGGCGTGAACTCATAAGATACTAACTAATTTAGACCGTTATAGGCAGCCGAGGAATAGAAGTGGAAATGGAAATGGGAATGGAAGTGGAAATGGAAACATGAAAAAAGTATATAATTAGGACAAAGAATACAGAGTAAAGAGATCGTTATTAACCAGCCAAACGTGATAGATGAATAATAATAAAAAGCAATTTCATCAGACGAAAAAAAAAAAAAGAGAGAATGTAATTATTCATTACGACTTATTCTATATCACAAATGAATGCAAACAAATGGAACTTCGACATCATCATCGTTCTGATCATCACAGCAAATTTCTAAAATCAAAGTCTTTTCAAAATCACCAACTTGCTTTTTACTAACACTTTCAACCAATTCACTAATACTCAATGGTAATCTCTCCTTAATCTTCTTTGGCGGATGGAACGAGGCATATAGTAAAGAAACATCATAAGCCAACATTGTTATGGTCAACCCTTCCTCTTTTTCAAAGTAATCTAATAATTCTTGTAATGTGATATCACCCTTTATATCAAATCTATCCCAAATCTTATCAAACTCTTTACCGTTATATTTACCTTTAGGGCTTCCAATTGGTTCAGAGAAAGCGAAAAATGGTAAAGCCAAGTTAGCAAACCCATTCTTATACTTTTCGATATCATCTTTACCGTCAGCAACTTTATACAATTCTAAACAAACCAGACCAGTGACTAAAGCAGTTGTTGTAGCAATGGCAGGAATGATTCTACCGGCAATGAACTTAGTCTTAGATCTATCAGCTGGCTCAATACCGTAGTTTTTAGCTCTACAGTTAGAAGCCGCAGCAATGAATTCAATATGATGATTTGAATCATCATCTTTTTCAAATTCAACATCACTTAGTCTATATCCAGCCAGAGATGAAGGAGATGGTAAGCTTGCAGCCAATTGATCAATGATGTCTTTATCAGGAACAAAACCAGCATTTGGATCTGGATCAGAATCTTCAACTTGGATCTTCAAGTCGGTCTTTGGACTGAATGGAGCAATTTGAAGTTCATGAATGACTTTTTGGTACCTGTTCTTGTCTGGTTCACCAGAATCGCCTTTCAATCCATAAACATAAGCTAATAAGTTAGCACCGGCAACAACAAAATGGTAATGGTCTTCATCGTTAATATCAAAAATTAAAGCATCTGGAGCTCTCTTAGGAGAAGACCAGAATGGGTCACCTCTTGAAGTAACAGCATCTTTAGGGAAATTATATAATAATTGTTGAATATCATAGCTGTATTTATCTTCGAATTGTAATCTGGCCCATTTGATACAATCATCAAAAGTATATGGTCTCTTAGCACCTAAGTAGTCATTGACGGTTGCTAATATACTCTTGACATCACCACTTTGTTTCAGAACACTTTCAACAAAATTTGGTTGAGATAGGTACAAGTTGACATTTTCAGGTGCTTCACTGAAGTAGCCTTGGAATAATGATTTGGCCCAAGCAATAGTATGGTCGATTTTGTTAGGGAAAGATCTTAAAGTACATAATGGAATTGATTTTTCAGGTGGATCTCTAGAAGAAGAGTATGATTCAGTTAATCTTGGAATGACAACTTGACTATTACCTTTAGTACCTAAAGTTCCTGACTCTAATAAAGCCTTCTTAAAGAAGACACATCTTGTATCAACATAAGTTCTAGCTTCAACGTTATCCAAAGCGTTGGTAACAAAGTCCAAGCTTTCCCAGAATTGATTATTGAAAATATGTTCAGTTTCCTTACCAACCTTATCAACTCTAGTTTCAATCTTACCTTTCAGTTGTGGGTTCATCACAGAAACAGCATTAGCAGCAACTTCTGATTTATTCTTACCGACATCTTTAGATCTAAACAAAAATTGTCTGTTCAAGTTAGATTTCTCGATGGAATCATTATCAGTGATGAAAATCTTACCTTCTGGTCCAGAACCTAATCCCATCATGGCCCAATTTTTTAACATTTCACAACCAATGGCACCAGAACCAACTAAGAAAACTTTCAAGTTAGCAATCTTCTTTTGGTACTCTAAACCGAAAACAGCAATTTGATTATCGTATCTGGAGTTAATTGGCTTACATGTTTCAGCAGTTCTTTCAAACCCCTTGGTTTCAGGTAATGATTCTAAAGAATCAAAATACAAGAATTGTTTCAATGGAGTGAATTTTCCAGAACAAGCTTTCAAAACTTCCTGAGCAACAAAGCCACCAAAGAAAGCAGTCATGGCTGGTATATCACCTCTAGAGCCATAAGACAATTCTTTAATTAAGTCAGAGTTAACTTTTTCTTCACCTAATATTGAAGGATTAGCTTTGGACAACTGTTCAACAATAGTGACGATTTTTTCTGCATCTTCTTCATTATGTGGTCTTGGTAATTCACCTGTTTCTTCTTGGAATTTACTTAAAGCTTGGAAACCTAAATGTAATTGAGGTGGTCTATCAAACTTAGCAAAATCAGAGAATAAATATTCGGGTTGAGTCAATTGTTTTTTTAATGGTTCAAATTTGAGATCAATTGGAACCTTAGCCTGAGTGTAAATACCACCTTTTTCATAAGTGCCCCATAATGGATCATAATCCAGCAATTGGTAAGCATATGGACCCAAAACTTTGATCTTGAAAACAGAACCATCATTTAATTTCTCGATACCTTTAACTTCAGAAAACTTGACATAATCACCATCTTCTAAACCATGTCTGTTATCATCTAACATGGTAACAGTACCATCTTTTTCAATATCAGAGACAATACCACTTAAGGGTTCTTCACCATTTGTATCAAAAACAGTAAACTTGTCACCAAAGTCAACAAAGACTTGACTGAACAAACCTTTCAAGTCTGCATTTATATATTTAATTTGGTTAGCATGTGTTAATTCATTGATTTCCAATTGTTTAGTCAATGGGATTTCAGTAGTAACAACAACTTGAAATTTAGTGATTGTAGCTTCATCTAATTCTTCAACGATGGAAATAGGAACGTATTGATTCAATTCAGACAATTTTTCCAATGATGCACCTGCTCTAGGCTTACCAATATCAGACTCTGATAAGAAAAATTGGGTAGATAAGTCTTGTAAAGTAACTGGGGTGGGATCATAAATAGATAAAGATTTAACACCAGCCAAGGCAACATTTTTGGCGATTTCAATACCTAAACCTTTCAAACCAATGATTAAAACGTTTGAAGCAGCCATCTTCAGCATTGCTTCTTTACCCAACACATACAATTGACGAGAGTATAGACCTTCATCAATGTTAGTTTGTTGCTCTGGGGAATCGATTTGCATTTTGGAATCCTGTTGAAAAAGAATGGGCAACGTAAAAGTTTAACGAGTGGTTAGTACAACAATTAAAGTATAAACAAATGGAATCAATAGTAACACTTACAGACATCCTTAGAATATTTGAGTTGAAACTGTATATATGTATATATGTTATGATAGGATATATCTTCCCAAAAACAACACTGCTTAATAATGGACATGCTGGTTTATTTGAGTGTGGCAAACTAGGCAGTCGTGCGCGAGTACAAATGACAGATTTTCCCGTGCACTAATAAACTAAACTACAAAGAACTAGATTGCTCCAATTGCACAATTACACTACTTCAAAAGAGCCATTTGTAAAAAAAAATTGATGAGCATAAATACAAAAAAACCAAAATCCTGTGTGATATGTATATTGTTTATCTAGAATGTCGTGGTAATTTAAGCCCAGTCACCGCAGGATGTTACAGGAATATAGGACCAGGTCGGTATGTCCGCACGCGTAATGATTACCACGTTTCCAGCCATATACGATAATCTTCAACCTAAAAATTACAAAAAAATCGGCTGTTGGGGATTCCAGAACCATTTCGACAAAGTATAGTCATAAAATACAATTATCAAAATAACGTGTATAAAAAGCGATATAACAAAATGAGTACCTTACCCTGAAATAAACAACCCAACGAAACAAAAAATAACATATACAGCTCCAATCATTTCAAACTCATCATTGGGTGGGAAGCCTCGGAAGTCTGGGAAGTCTGGGAAATCACAATGGGAGTAAACCTCAGCCAAACTAATAAAAGAAAAATCTCTGCAAACATTCTAGCAAGGTTATTGATACATTAGCCTATATCATTTTACTCTCAATCTTCCGAACATCGTAAATGATAGCACGGTAGTAATTTTGAGTGTCCGAAGCATTTGCAAATATTCTTGTTTCAATATGTACAGCAGCATTCAAAGCTTCTTCTTTTGTCTTGTACTTGTCACGTTGGAACTTATAATATTGGTTAGTTAGTTTAAGAATACAATTTTTTCTATCCTTATTGCCGATTAAAAGATGGGCTCCTGGTTCCATTGTAAGTGTTAGTGCTCAGTAGTAATGGTATATGAAGAATGTGATTTGAAGTTAGCTACAGCACAAATCAAAAATGGCCAACCCAAACTTGGAAGGAAAAAGTAGGGAAGCAGCAGCAGTATTTATAAGGTTTATAAGTTGACTGACTAGTCTAAAAAATTTAAAGCGTAGAGAGATAAAGACAGAAGACTGCAGAATTACGTTTGAAGGATGAACGAAAAGTCGGAAAGTAAGCAACACATGACAGGTAACTAAATAAAACTGGGACTATGAAAAATGGATAAACAGGCTGGACCCGACCAAATCAAAACACATTCCGATCAAGTCATATGCTGAAATTTTCAAGCCTATAGTCTACGATTGGAAAGGACTTGCTTATCTGCCACACTAAAATTGTGGGGGAGGGGGCCGAAAGTAATCCGTGATCCGTACGTAATGCGTAACTAAGATCCAGTAGATGCCACAAGGATTATGGTGGCCGCAAGGGTGTCACTGTTTAATGAGTCATAACGGTAAACAAAAACAATGGTAACCCCTATCTTTTGTGGTTATTGATTATTTGATATATCAGTTCTAAACTGAACTAAACAGGTGGGAATTTCCAGTTTCAGTTCGATAGCGGAATCGGATCGGGGCAAGAAATCGCAGCAAAATCGGCAGCCTCATACGGCGTCAGTGGCTCTGGCCCATTAAATCCGGCTAGAGGCGGCTGGCAGGAGTCTCCATGAACCAACACAACACATCACCGTTATATTGGACCCAAAAGGTGTCACACCCAGAGCTTATACGAACGAACTACCTAGAGAAGGTATATATAGAATGAATTCATACAGGAACCACTGATATTCTTTTGTTCGTTATTGGTGGTCACTACCAGACCCAACAAGGTTTACGGGAGAATGATCACAAGTCCCCAGTTAACAGTGGTAGTCTGTATAGCCACGTCTCGAAGCAAAGCATTCCCGAAACAAAGCTGAAAGCATGTATGCTATGATAGAGAAAGTAATCTAAAATTCTGATATTTGCTAAAACTAGATAAGTCAGATTTTCTAAATTGTCCATATGTATAGGGTATCAACTCGTAAACACAAATTGCATTTCACTTGACCAACTGAAACTAAATTTTTGAATCGAACAGACCAGACCAGACCAGCAAATGCCCACCTTAAGTAAGAATCAGATCATATTTCTAAACTTGTCATCCCAGAATCGGTACTGATTGGTCCACGGAAATGCCAATATAGATCGAACAGATCAAAAGCATACATACGACATCAAATCAAATCAAATTAAATCATTGCCTTAACCAACAAACAACAACAGGGGGGTGTGGGAATGGAGCGCTCTTTGATATTCTTTCGTGAACAGCTCAATTGAACATTTATAATTGAGCATCATCCCATGTGTGTATTTCTCCATACATACGTACATAACGGAGCAATAAATGACGGTCTAACTGTGGTGAAATGGAATTTTGTTGTTACGTTGTAGTGTCTGTATGTAATTAATGAGTAACTAACGCACTTAAACAAACACCGGTATATCTACCTACCTAATCAGCTTAATGATGCTTGCGTAATAATGATGCGGTAGATACGGTGGTAGGATTAGCCGTTTTAAAACTCAAAATTATAGCCTATGATGATGAATGATGAATGATGATGATGATGATGATATCTAGTGTATAAATCTGTAGATATCTAAATGCAGACCAAATGTTGATTATGTCATGGACTCGCTTCTAATTTCTACTATTCCTCCTGTACCACTAAGTGTACAAAGGAAGACCTCGTAGATGATACAGTGATAATGGCGGCACTTTTAACATAGAAAACAATAAAGTGGTATATAATACAAAAAAAGCACTAATCCAACAATTGCAAAAACTAGCATATTGATGAACAAGATACATGCAAGGAATAAATGTGAGTATGAGAATAGTAAATCAACATATATAAATAAATAATGAGTAATTGAACAATTCAACATTATAACATGGATTAATATATGATGGTGTAACAACATGCAACTAATTGATTTTTAAAAGTGAAGAATAATAGAAAAGTTCGTTTAGAACTACCAGTAACCCGAATACGGTGGTAGTTACACGCAAGATACAGGCAAATATGGCCAAGTAGGTGATTATTTTTAATCTTCATCATCATCGCCTTTATAATCTTCATCAGAAGAAGAAACTACTTGCCGGTCCAACCTAGCAAGTTTTGCCAAAATACGATTCCGCGCACGTTGACGTTTCTCTTCACGTTTTTGTCTACGCTCACGCTTCTTTTCAGCTTCAGAAAGTAAACTATACCGAATCTTTTCTTCTTGCTCTAGTTGCTTGTTTCTCAAGGCGTTTCTTTCTATTTCAACAATCAGCTGTTCAATCTCAATATGATAATCATCCCAATCTCGTGCTTCCTGAAAAATTCTTTCTTCATACCTTGTGGCTCTACCATACGGACTGACCACATTAATGTTGTCTTTAAAGTAATCTATCCATTTGTAGAAGTGACTGTCTAGAAGATGTTTACACCTAAGTCTTTCTTTCAATTCGTAATCCTCATCACGTGCAATCATTATGTATATGTGGAGAGATTTGAATATATGTTAACTCACCAAAAGTTCGTTCTGAGTATACTTGTTAATGCAACTTTGGGCTGTTATGCGGTGGTGTAGGGCGTGCTTGTAATTGTGGTGGAGGTGGTGGTTAAGGTAACCGTGGTGGTCGTAGTATGAAATATAAGATATGGTGGAGTGGTGGTGTGTGTGGGGGGGGGGCGAAGGGTATTTATATATATACAAAGACAGGTTAGCAGATGGATCATTCTGGAAAACCAACACCACGTAAAAACTTGTAGCACGAGATGCCACCATAGATCCCAATGACTCAGACTTTCGCGCCGAAGGTGTGTCGACCAATGACGTATTCGTTGTCGGGACGTTGTCCGGAAATTGTCGGGAGAAGCTTTATCCTTGTTTGCTCTTCTGTTCTTCTTGCTTTTGGCTCTATAGACATCAACTTGTTGGCGGTTCATTAGAGTCAGAAGTTGATCGATAAAGAAAGTTTTACCTGTACTTATATTCTGTTCAAGTTTGATTGTCGAATTGGTTTTGATCACATTTTAGCTGTGACTGTTCAGAACTTTATCTCCAGAACGGAACAACTTCCAATTATTTTCTATCTTTACATCCTTATCACGAATCCCCCCCGAACATCGAATCTCTTACGGTATAAGTTTGATGCCTGCATACAATCTTCCGTGAATTAACGTATTGTATGTCCTGCTGCCGCATTGTATACATATATAGTTCAGGTTTGAAATAGGCCTTTTTGTTGATGCTTGGAGTGGTCCGTTACCGGAAGCTCAAGTGTTTAAAGATAACAGCTAGCAGTTATTTTTATATAGGGGGCTCAAGGGTAGATCAAGGATCAAGGATCAAGGTTCTCATCAAGATTCAAGAAGAAGCTTGTCTAGTTATTGGATGCGAGTTCAAAAAGGGTATTTTGGCTCATTACAGGTATATCGAGTTTGTATGCTTTTCTGCGAAAGGATGGTTCCTGAATCTGACTCACTCTCTTCTGTATGTGTGTCAAAACTAATTATCTATCGCTTGAAAAATGACTCATTTCTGTTCTAAGTTTCAACACCGCCAATCAGATTCTGGCGATCCGTCGCCACTAGTGTAACGGTTCTAACTTCGCTTAGATTGGAACCCACTACACCTAGCTATACATTATACATTACCGTGGTTCATGATACAATGGCACAAACTATACTTATATTCCACAGTTGAATTTAATCAAATATAAGCGTATTATGGAGGGTTTCTCAACTACTTCTTTTACAACTAAACAACTTCTTCCGCAGTATTAAGTTGTTTTTGGGTAAGTGGTGATATTTAGGTTAGGGAATTGAGTTGTTGTGACTCCATGCTGTGTGCCCAGACGGTTCTACTACTTGACCAGAGACAAGCAAGGTTTTAATTTTAAGTATATCTATACTGAAACCTACACTTAAACAGGGAACGTAATCAGGACCAACCACAATTATTAAGGCAAGAGGAAAAGTTACTGGCGGGTTGTATGTGTACTACTGAACATCCCCTATACACACGTTCTTATCTTATGGGTAGGTTTCCTTTGTAACATACTTTTCACTATGGTAGCATTCTATATAAACTATCGTCCTGGGTTTTGTACGTGTCTCTTGCTTGATAATTTGGTTCCGAGGTAAGTAATATAGGCGGGAGGGAACCACTCCTGTAACCATGTTCGTTATCTACATAAAATCGATCCAGGTGAATCACAGTAGAAGATTAATAAAATCTGCTTCACCATTTTCAGAGCTATCGAAGAACTGTTAAATCTGAACCTAGAAGGTAAGGAAATAATTGTTCCTTTTGTGTGCATTTTAAGGGGTAAAATACAAAAGGATACAGCGTGGAGGGAATATCCATCCATATTATATCCTTCTTCACAATGTTTTATTCAATTGGATGAGTATGTGTGTGTGTGTGTACCAGAAGAGGAAACCAGGAAACTATAGCCTATAGCTTGCCTTTAACTGATATGTTGATATGTATCAGATCACACATTTGACTTTTCTCCCCCCCCCCCCCCCCC